>PNEQ01113421.1:0-41781 GCA_003012365.1 Medauroidea extradentata
TCATCCCGCGCAATTTTTTGTAGTTTCCGATATTTACATGAATGTAGAAAACTCCAAAAAAGTGGTCATAACTTCGTTAAAAAAATTCTAAAAAATATTTTTTCATGGTCAGTCTACTTGAAATTTTTCTCTGATTCTTATGCCATGCAACAACAATCGAAAATAAAAAAAAAATCCGTCGCTCCATTGCCCTTAAGAACTGTGATTAAAATTCCTTAGTTCCAATCATGAGTCTTTTATGGACTATTCACCAAAAATCTCCTTACTTCCGAACCATTGACAATGTGTGCAAAAATTAGCATGGCCATTAGGTGAATGAAATGGAGTTTCCTCATTTTGCGTTGTTATTTTGCCTAACGAAGTTTTACCTACAAAACTGTTAATTTGTCTAGCCGAAGTTTCACGTACAGGCATTTTGGCTAAAAGTTGTATACACAAAATCCTTTTGCCATTAAATTCAATTACCAATTGAATAGCGTTATGACGGAAGAGACCATTCGACACTTGGTACAGTAAAACATGAAAAATTGTTTCTAAATTATTTTTTGTGTTAGTTAATATATTACCTTTTTCAAATATACTACATCTGTTTGACTTTACTTGCTTAACAAGTGAAGTTTTAAAGCATAATAATTTAGGAGCTGAATTTTTGTTTGTTCTTTACATTTGTAGCTTGAATGCCTTCTGCGTAACGCCATTCAATTGTATTTTCTCAGACTTGCCTAACAAGTGTTTTCCCCACACACGTTGAGGCTTCAAGTGTGTTACGTAACCGTATTTATTTTGCATAAATGTAGGCAAAACAACTCAGGCGAAACTCTCTTTTTGACCCTCGACCGAAAAGGATTGGTGTTTTAAGTTTTAAGACAATGTCTTTCTATCTGTGTATCTGTCTGTCTCCGTAGATGCCAAACGATGGACCTATTTCAAGGTTATCACACTTCTATAGTTTTTTAATTGGATAAAAAAGTGAACATTATTTTACATTTACAATAACTGTGAAAATTATAAAGTTTAAAAGCTACAAATAACATTATTCAGGATGTTACAAAAAAGTACGGCCAAACTTTCAGGAAACATTTCACACACACACACAGAAAGAAAATATGTTATATGGACATATGCCCGGAAACGCTTAATTACCATGGTAGAGTTCAATTCCTTACATCTCGTTAAATGTCATCGTAAATAACACTTCGTACAGAAAATGTCCCAAATACCCAATGGATTGGTTCTTTACAATGTACTTTACTTCCTAGGTTCACCGCCAGGTGGGCAACTTGACGGAAGGTATCTGGACTGTGAGTTGAAGAGACGCAATGCAGTCACGATTACCTTCCGTCACGTCGCCCTCCTGGCGGTGAAGTAACGTACATTCTTGCGAAACATTCCATTGGGTAATTGGAACAGTGTCTGTACGAAATGTTTTTTACGATGACATTTAACTAGAGGTAATGGAAGGGGCTCTTCCATAGACATTACGTGTTCCCGGACATGTGTCCATATCACATATTTTCTTTCTTTGTGTGTGTGGAATGTTTCCTGAAAGTTTGGCCGTACCTTTTTGTAACATCCCGTATTGAAAATTTAAACATTGACGCAACAAAAAACGATCGAATAATAGTAAAAAACAATTATTTCAAATTATTGTTGACCTTTAAATGTTTCGGGGAACAGCTAAGTAAAACAAAAAGGTAGTTAAACATTATCCGAATTGAAACAGAATAAAACAAAACAACAAGACCAAATCCACCAAAATGACGTTATATATTCAAAAATTTAATTTAAATGACGCCTAATTTAAGATCAAAGTTTTTTTTTTTAATATTGTCATACATGTACACACAATACACGTGAGTTTTGGGGGAATTACGTTTCCTGATTCGAATTTGCTCATTTAAACGACTTAATTGGTTTGCTTAGCGGACCTCCGACGGGTTTTCTCATTTTAAACTAAAATGTTTCATAAAGCGTACCCAGTAAGACTCTGAAATAAAATATTCCGGATGCCTCTATGGAGGGCCTTCCATAGTAACCTTAGTAACTTAGGGACATTATCCCGAAGTCTGGCGAAACAAGCTTAGAGAGAAATGAACGTTGGAGGCCCAGCAAGTGATATTGAAGCCATGCGGTGCTGGCAATAAACCCTTCCATCTCCTAAAATAAAAAATAAAAAAATGCTTTCTGTTGGCACGAGGGGCATAACCTCTTTCTCCAGGCCTGGCTCTTTTCCTTGCTTTCCACCCCCTTTCCTTCTCGTAAATTCTTTACTGTCCACCCGGAAAACCTACCCCCCCCCCTTTTTATTTCCCCTCACCAGCAACAGTGCCACGCAGGTCGTAAAGGAAACACTTGCCTTTCCCCGGTGCGAGGGCAACTTATCGCATTACTTTATTGTCGCGATTATGAGCCCCGGGGAAAATACATATATTTTGAACTTTTGTCTGATAATAAAACTGGGTCACAGAACAGCTAGGCATACAGGGTGTCCAGGAAACAAACGCGTAATAACCACACCACGCGAATCCTGGGCTAAATTGGAGATGAAAATGTTGGTGGCTAAATGTTATGCGATGACACGTAAAACGTGCACAATGTGGCAACACAGCACTCTTGCGGTCCACAGATATCTCACTTATCTTACTACTACTGTTCTAACCTGCATATTATGGATACAGGTTAAAATCACTAGCATTCCAAACAAGGTTTTAGGTTTACTTGACCGCCACCGATTCCTCATACGTAGACACATGCAAAATTCGCGTTATCATTTGGTGGCAGACTTAACCTTACTTTCCTATACATAACAGAGCATAATCTGCTATTCAATTGGCCACGAACTTTTATATGTTGTCATTTACGTGTGTTACGTCTTTACAGAGATTGGCCTCTCTACAGTGTAAGCATTCTCCGCGGCAAGTCACGACAATATCGTCCAGCGGGAGACGTCGAGCGAGCCTATAGTCACTTGGAGTCTAGTCAGCTGTCAGAAAATAACGCGAATTTTACATGTCTTACTCATATGTAGGGGCCGCAAAATTTCGCTGTTTCAATTACCTGCATGTTAGAATCCATTGTCCTATGCATACTCAAGCCCCGTCTATTAGTTCACTGTCTGTTGTTCCAGTGAGTAGCAGCTAATGGACAAATGGTCGGAGCTTGAGTATGCATAGGACAATGGATTCTAACAAGCAGAGAATTGAATCCGTGAAATTTTCCGGCCCCTGCTCATATGCCCCCGGAGGCCGTGCTGTCGCGAGACCGATAACCGAAGCTTCCATAACTCGCCGGGTGTCTGTAAAATGAAATGCACCCCGACAGACTGGTTGCAAATCATTGAAACCGACGGGGAAGGAGGGTGCGTGTAACTGTTTTAGTTGGGCTCCGGACCGGTATTTAAGGCTGGAAAGGGGAGGAGGTTGTTGCCAAGTTTAATATATTATGTGTTTGTTAAATCGGGGGGGGGGGGGGGGGAGTGAAGCTCCCCTCCAGCTAGGCCGGAGTGATGTAGTTTCGTGTTGTTATGTACTAGCACAGAATATTTAGGTATACAGAAGTGAAATGGTCGGTAGGAAACCAAACTCAGTCACACACGCCAGCAAAATGGCTTCCCTGGCCAGCACCATGGCGGAGACGCCTACCACCAATCAGAGTAAGGTGGCTGTCCTGCTAGCCGGCAGCCAGGCCAGTAGGAAACCTGTCGTAACCATGGAGGTATTAGTCTATGGAGTGGAATCTGCCGTACATTTCAATGGTAATCGTGTGAAGCCGATCATTTCCGAACATTTTCGAACTGCGTATGCGCAGGACGTTATTTTTTATGAGTCGCCATATTTTGGGTGGCAAAACAATAGCAGAAAGCAATGTAATTATGTAATTTGTTTAAAAAAATTCGCGCAAATTCTCTATTTGAATCGTACACAACAGTTTACAATTGCTTCAGAAATATTTTAAAAACCGAATTAGCTCTCGCTGTGTGTATGTACTTTATAAACTTGATGAATTTAAATAAAAGTTTCTTACCTGTACAAAGATAATCCTCCGCAACGATCGAATCTGTTTGTAAGGCCAAGAACTGCACAAACTTTCACCATAATGTGTAGTTAACAAACAACTAAAACATTTTCATTCAGCTCAATGCTATATTTACATGTTTTTACCACCACTAGCTCTATCCTTGTCTTTAAACGTCGTCTGTTGGCTGGCTTCAAATTTGCTCAAAGGCTTCCACTCCATAGATTAATACCGCCATGACCGTAACATGCAGGAGCCAAACCTACACGGGGCTGGTATCAACAGCCTCAGGCAGTTAATAAGCGGCGTAGTTCGCCCGTATCAAACGAGCCGCCACGTCATTTCACATATGTATTACTGTATAGTCTGTGTTGTACTAGTGAGGTGAATGTCGTCAAGTGGCTAGATAAACTAATAGTGTTGTAGTGCGTGAAATTCCTGCAATCACTGTGTATTGCACGGGGATGTTTGTGACATAGAGGGAGAAAACCCCTTACAAAAGGTATTAGTTGCTATGTTTAGACGCCTGGACCTGAAACAGAGAGCTATCAAGTCAAGTAAACCTCTGTTTCAGGTTTACTTGGGAGCTCGTCGTTTACCCTAAAGTCGTTTGCCCTAAAGGCGTATGCCCTACAGTCGTTTGCCCTAAAGTCGTTTGCCCTAAATTTTGTCTTCTCTAGGAAATCACTTGAATTCAAGTCCACAGACGTTTGCCCTAACGTCGTTTGACCTAACGTCGTTTGACCTAAAAGCGTTAGCCCTAAAGTCGTTTGCCCTAAAAGTCGTTTGCCCTAAGTCGTTTGCCCTAAAGTCGTTTGCCCTAAAAGTCGTTTGCCCTAAAAGTCGTTTGCCCTAAAGTCGTTTGCCCGTTTACTTGGCGTAACAAGCATCAAATAATACCTGGACGTGGAGTGCAACAAGGGACTTTCTCCGTGTAGTGTTGCAATGAATAATGTCGTTGTACTGCATTTTCCACTTATATTTTCGCCTCCAATTTAGCCCAGGTTTCGCGTGGTGTGGTTATTATGAGTTTGTTTCTGAACATCCTGTATAGCAGCGGAATGGCGTGGCGGCGTCTTGGATATAAGCGTACCAGGTCTGTTATTGGCTGGACGAGGCCATGGACACGAATAGTATGTCGGATTGGTCGCGCAGAGCTGCGCACTGTAACCTATAGGTACAGACATGCAAAATTCGCGTTACTTTTTGCCACCAGGCTGGACTCCACATAGTTATATACTCTTTCAACTTCCCCCATAGGTAGGGCCCGGTAGTTTTCACGAAAAGATTTTTGCAGCACTTTGTTTCAGCGCCTTACGTGCGCACCTGCATCTCTGCTATGTGTCCAGTGATTGGATGTCGTAACACCCAGCGTGTGGAGGTTAAACCCGCAAATCACAGACGTGATATGACGCAGTTACCTGGATACTGATTGGAAAAGTTAAATTAATAACGACTCTTCGCAAAAACACTCTGTCAGTAGCCATGAAGTTGAACTGCAGGTGTGCACGTAAGGCACTGAAACAAAGTGGGGCAAAAATCTCTTCGCGAAAACTACCGGGCTTAAACCCATAGGTAGAAGCACGAGTATTTCGCGTATTGATTGTAGGTCAGGTTAAACGCCAATAACCTGTGTATCACTGTGTAAATTCCGTGATTAGATGACAGTAGTTTTGACACACCTTTGGAGGTTGCAAGCCAGTAGAGTACGTAATACGATAATTCGTGGGGATACCTACTTGTACGGTTAGGAGCCAATAGAAGTTCGACTTTGGCCAGTGTGTGTACAGGACTGAGAAGTCTAGACTGCTACCAGATTAATACGCGAAATACTCTTTCCATCTACCCATAGGTAGGGACCTGCAAAATTCGCGTTATTTTCTAACAGTAGGTTGCGCAACAATCTAATGTACGCTCGTACCACGTCTAGCATTAGTCAAAAATTTCGTGGTGCACTCAGGATGCATCTTCTGGCCAATAGTAAAAGTTCTCCGATAGAGTAACCAGTAATATGTATGGCAGTCACAGTCAAATGACACCACCGCTGCCTATAAAAACACTAAACGTGTTTGTATATGTATAGCACAGTGAAGGCTAGCTCGTTACCAAATAATAATGCAAATTTTGCAGGTCTGTACCCATAGGCAAAAAAAAAAAAAAAATGCCGTGGTCTGCTGGGTAAAATACATCTGAGCAATAATTAGAGACAGGAAAAATTCGCGGGTTCACTGACATGTAGGCTAGTCTTCAAGAACATATGTGCAACTCAAGTAGACAACAGTCGTTCGTTGGCTCCTCGCCGACACAGTAAAATGGGCCCGCAGTTAGTTACATTGTTATTATTGGCTCATCGACTTCAAGGTGATGTCATAAGTCAACGCCCAACTGTGAGAAAATAGCACGGCCTTACAGTTGCTGTAATTCTAGCTTGAGCCTGAAATAAAACGCGAATTTTTCTGGTCTCTATGCATAATTAACAGTTGGAGGTTTGAGTGACCAACCTGCTGTATAGAGGTCACACACATAGCTGACATCACATAGAGGCTACGACCAGTGTCATCTCATACTGTACTCGTGTGAGTGTGTGTGTTTATATGTATGTGTGTATATATATATATATATATATATATATATATATATATATATATATATATATATATATATATATATATATGTGTGTGTGTATATATATGTGTGTGTATATATATATGTATATATATGTGTATATATATGTGTGTGTGTATATATATGTATATATATGTGTATATATATGTGTGTGTGTGTATATATATA
Source organism: Medauroidea extradentata (assembly GCA_003012365.1). NCBI lineage: Eukaryota > Metazoa > Arthropoda > Insecta > Phasmatodea > Phasmatidae > Medauroidea > Medauroidea extradentata. The sequence continues at coordinate 6,808 of PNEQ01113421.1, forward strand.
TATATATATATATATATATATATATATAGGACTGCTAAGTCTAGTCTGCTACCAAATAATATCGCTAGAGGTACGTCAATTTCGAAAATACATTCCACGTCAGGTTGAACGCCAAAAATATTCACTTCATAACCACGTGTGTGATAGCTGGCGGCTGTCACGAAACAAATTTGACTACTGCAAGCCAGTAGTAAATAAGGAAATAATTCATAGAGCCTTCGCTTGTGATGTTGTAAGCCAATGAATAATCGACTGTATCCAGAGCGTGTACAGTGCCGCGGTGGCCGAGGGGTCAGACCTCCCGCCTCCCACCAAGGCGATCCGGGTTCGATTCCCGGCGGGGTTGGTCCCCGGATTTTCTCGTGTGGGAATCGTGCCGGACGATGCCGCTGCTCGGGATCTCCCGTTTCCCCCGCTCATTCATTCCGGTGCTGCTCCATACTCTCCTCATGTCACCCCTCACCTGCGCTAAACACCTCGATGTTAAGCGCTGACCAAAATATCTCACTCATCAGAGCGTGTACAGGACTGAGCAATCTAGGCTACTGCCAGATGAATCCGCGAAATTGACGTACCTCTAAATATCGCGAGTTTAGCAGGCCCATGCCTGTCGTTTGCCACCATTCTGAAGTTGCTGGCTGGTGAATGACTTCCCGCCATGTTGCTGCCCCGTGCGGCTCGAGCTCGTAATAACCATGGTATTCAAGTGGTTAGGCCACTCCACTCCCACCACGGCGATTCGTGTTCGGTTCCGGGTGATGTAGCGCACGATTCTCGCATGCGAAAAACACGGCGAGCGTAGCCGTTGGTCGACGGAGCTCTCACGCCAATATTTAGAGGCACGATTATTTCGCGTATTGATTCTAGGTTAGGTTGAACGCCAATAATGTATACTTCACTACTCCTTCTGTGAATAGACGACACCTGTTTTAACACATCTTTGACGTCTGCAAGCCAGTGATAAATAAGGTAACAAGTCGTGGTGGTGACACGTATTACGGTTAGAAGCCAATGGATATTTGACTTTGGCCAGTGTGTGTATAGGTCTGAGAAGTCTAGACTGTTGCCAGATTAATACGCGAAGTACTCGTGCCTCTACCAATATTTCATTCACGTTGCCTAGCGAGTTGATGTGCGTGAATATGGCCGTCTTTAGTAGAAGGCCGGAGTCTTGAATGTGGCAACGTAGCATCGGAGGCCTACTGCCCGTCGCTCATTGGCAGTCCTAGTATGTGTAGCCAGGCGTGTACATGTCACTAAAGCTGCATCTAGACATGTTACAGAGACTAGGGCAGTCAATAAGTGGCAGGCAGCAGGCCCCCGATGCAGCGTTGCCACATTTAAGACTCTGGCCTTCTACTAAAGACGACCATGGCGTGATGCTGGTAGCTAACCTAATAGACGGAGGAAATAACACTATCGCAGCTTACTGTCCATATTTTGGTTCAAAATTTACATACACTCATCCATAGGGAACTGAAAATTTTGCGTTTTTCTTTTGGAAACATGCTAGGACTAAAAAGCTGGTAAATTCCAGCAACTTACACAATTGGTTCTTGACTTACGTGACACCTCTTGGCGGCTGTGGCGTAACCGGGGGGGGGGGCATGGGGGGTTATATAACCCCTTCTTTTTTCCCAATTAGCCTCAAAAATTATAATATAAATCATTTTAAATTATTAAAAGTACTTTAATATTCAATTTTCCGATACGAAAAAATGCTAAAATAGCACTACTTTGCACCTCCTTGCAATCCACATCTTCCCGGGGGAGGCCCTCCGATCTCACCGCTTTAAAATGTAGGTCGAGGTTCGTTGTAATTATTCTCAGGTTAACCCCCATCCCCCTCCTCGCGTGTATCCTATGCTACGCCACTGCGGAGGACGCAGAGAAAATAATAATAAAGTAACAACGTAATGCGTGCCCAGTCATGTGGTATCATTGTATCAGCCAACGAACAGCATTTGCTTACTTTAGTATTGGTCGTCCGGTATAAAATGAGCATTAAAAATGTATCCTTCGATAAATATCACTAGCGGTTACTGCATATAATTCAACATTGACTATAGTTCCCTTACTGCTTGTACGGTTGGCAGCGAAGTTACCCAAAATAGTTCCATATATTTTGCTATTTAAATACAACAACACTTAAATAAAATCAATCGAAATCGACATACTTGTATATTATATAAATAGTAAACTTTTTTTTTTCCATCAAACTATGTGAGTTCATACTGACTGCACAATTTATCTTACACGCGCTTACATCAAGTGACGTGTACAGAGAGGTTAGACATGTACAGTCGTTAGCCGTTACGCGCGGAAAGATACGAACTGGTTGAAGATAGAATTTCGGCAGAGCTTTTTCGAGTGGTCGCTTCATCCCGGAATCGCCTGTAAACAGATATTATTGGAGGCTAGCCTACACGCCAGTGATCCCGGTCTCTGCTCATCCGTGATAGCTAGAGCCGAGAAGTTTTCGAATAAACGTTTTAGAACGAATTTGTTTCTTTGCCTTACGTACACATCTTCATTTCGTAATGGTTTGTGTTCGTGAGAGTGAGAGATTTTGGTCAGCTCTTAACGCCAAGGTCTTCAGCGCTGGTGAGGGGTGACATGAGGTGAGTATGAAGGGACGGGGGAAACGGGAGATCCCCGAGAAATCCCGCCGACCAACGGCATCATCCGGCACGATTCCCAATGGAAAAAACTGGGAACCGACCCCACCGGGAATCGAACAACGTGTAGAGCTACACTTTATAACGTGTGTGTGTGGCTGAATGCAATGATTCTGCTGATACTCGACGAGTGTGTGTCATTCATAATCGATCATTATCGACAGTTCTTTCTAGCCCATCGATGCAGGCTTTCGCAACTCCAAAGTGAAAAACGAACCTTGCCGAAGTTTCCCGAAGTCCGGGTTCTAGTGTCTCGCAACTTCCGCAATTAAAATAACTGAATACTTGAACATTTTTAAAGTATGCAACTTACTCTTGTACACCTACAACTTCTAACTGCGTAGAATTTTTCTCAGGAAATAGCGAAGACAACATTTTTAATTTACACAATCGAATTATTATATTGACGAGCAGTTTTTGTTTGTTCTATTTTCAATAAACCCGTAACATTTGTTTGGATGAAACTGAGAGAGTTCTGAGTGGTATTTACTAACTGTTCCAAGTATCACTTCACTAAGACGTCATTCAGATTTACATTTTATCGTATTCATTTCTATAATAAATTTACTACGAAACATTGATGCACTCATTTCATCTGCCCAGAAAACGTAGATCATGCTTAAATAAACAAAGTACAAAATATGACGCCAGAAGTGCCCACCAACACGAGAGGGTAAAAATGATACGTTCGATGTCGTTATCTAAGGTTGGCAGTACAACTAACTTCGGTTACCGTCGGTGAAACTCGGTACAAATAGGGTTCTCAGTTTTTAACTCTGGGCTTGTGTGTTTGTTGCTCCTACTGGGATCGTGCGATGAGATGTCGCATTCAGACATCTGGTTTAGGAGCAAAAGTACACACAAATTACGCCAACGTCGTATCGAAACTACACGATCTGGCAACCCTGCTGATGACAGCTGCTCGCACGTGCTGTACGTTTCGAAATAAAAAGAACGAAACACGTGCGCCTGCAGTAATTATCTTACTTCCCGTTCGCTCGACATCCTCTTCTCCGCGCGTCTACCTCCCGCAATGTCGGCTGTTCCATATCCGTGTCGTGGTTCGTTCCCGTGTGAATTATTTCCCAGGAAATGTGTCCTGATTTGGAAGCGTGTCATTTGTCAAAAAGGTGTTTGCCCTGAAAGTATTTTCTGCGCCGTCGTTTGCCCTAAAGTCATTTGCCCTAGAGGCGTCTGCTCTACAGTTTAAGGCAAACGACTTGTAACTTACTCCCTGATTTAAAAAAAACTTTTTATTAGTGCCATGAAATAATATGGATCAACGAGCTATATAGTAAACATAGAGGGGCGGAAACAGCAATCTCCAAGGCTCTGAGGTGAAGCCCAATTGAACGTGGTATTTTGACTATATAAAATGGCGGACTCTTATATCCGGTCGAGAGACGAGAGCTAATTTAAACATTATTACAGTAAAATATATTGCAATAATTATTGACATTTTTTCCTTTGTTTAGCGGAAATATAGTGGAGCTATAAAGTAACGGATTTTATGCGAACATAATGACGGATTTTTAACATAATGTTGGCCACACTGCTGTTCGCCATGTTTTCTGGGGTCAAAACAGCCGTTCATTGGGCTTCACTTTGGAAGCGTTTCCGCCCCTCTATGTTAACTATATAGCTCGTTGATATGGATACATACATTTCCCTGAACAGATCTATTCCCACCATTCTTATGGAGAACACAAGAGTATCTTTTCCAGCGATGTGAAACCAGACGTAAAAATATTATAAATATAAAAATTTTAAAAAATGTTTCACACTGTAAGTAAAGATCAAAGCTTTTTGTGTGTGTCTTGCTTTCTGTTAAAACATAATAGAAAAAAAATTATTTAAAACGTATTACTAGAGCCCACGATTCTTGGTGAAAAGAATTCTGCAACAGTTACGTACCAAATACAGTATTTATTAAATATACCAGTAAACATTCAGGCTGGTTCTGTAACCAACTCTCGGTTTTCAGATAAAATACAATTTAAACCAATCTAGAGTAAAGAAGTAGTAGTGTTGATTCCTTGCGCGCTAAACCCATTGCGAAGAAATCGCTACTCACTTTTCATAGTTGAAAATAATGCGACGGTAGTTCGACAGTCAGCTACTTCACATTTATATTGCAAAATTATTCATATTGCCAACTTTTCTGCATAAATACGTTCACGTGGCAATTCTAGTACCTACACAAAATTGTTGAATACACTCCTCGCTGTAATTTTTGCCTATATGAGATAAAACACATTAGCGACTCAATCGCCATGTCTGTATTGTAGTGCAAATATATATATATATATATATATATATATATATATATATATATATATATATATATATATATATATATATATATATATATATATATATAATACATACATACTTGCGGGGTGTTCCGGGAGTAGACGTCAATAAAGAGGCGGGTGATAGAGAAGTCCAAGACCTACAAAATAAACCCAACTTGTATAATCCGATTCGCAACCATCTAAAAGTTAGGTATTTGTTAAGAAAACTTCGCTATACTCTACCCTGAGCTAAGCATTTATTGATGGTGGAAAAAGTTATGGAACGAAATTTGTACACACCTAAGGTGATTAGTGTAGTCACATTTAAAAACACATTTCACGTCACTGAGAGTACAGCTTCGTGGGGTAAAAAATTCGCTTTCACAAAAGTTGTGTTTGGTTCTGAAAGATGCCTCTAGTTTGCACGAGGTAGAATAATATCAATTGGTCACATAAATAATCACCCACCATTGTAAAAACTGCCCCATAATATGGCCAATTATCTAGAAAAAAACAGGTTTTCAAATTAACAAACGTCCATGCAGTAAATGTGAAAACATAACGTAATGCAGAAGATTCACACAATGTAAAATCAGCTATAAGGTTGAAATTAGCATGTGAGTAAATAATTAAATGTAACTTCATTGAATTAAAAATGCGTGCAAGGTTCCCGCTGAACCATTTTTACTATGGGACACTAAGCGGTGACCATACAATTTTATTGGTAGAAAGTTTGTAGCAGAGTTCTATGCAGTTTCTATCTGAGTTTCACATACATCCGGTTAGTACATTTTGAAATTACGGTAGTCTGAAAACGTCATTTTAGTCATATTGGAGGACTTAGAAACAGTGATTTCAATGAGCGTGGTGTCTTAACAATTACATTCCGACTTACTGTCGATTCGCGTTCAAATGAGAGCACGCGAAGCAAATGCACGTGATCGAAGGTAAGGTCTGTCAATGAAAACACGCAGTGTTCACGTGATTGCAGCTGGTTATCAGGGGTGTCCGGAATGCTCGCCACGTGCAGTAGCAAGCAGGTATTGAGTGTAGAATACCATGCATGAATTGGTAGTATTTAGGCCAGTATGAACACAAAGTCGTGGGAACCTATGAGTGTGAATGATATAGGTATGAAGAACCCCGTGAAATCTCTTTGAACAGCGACATCTTCCAGCACGATACACAATGCAAAAATCCGGGCACAAAACCATATTTCTCAGGTAGACGACAATGTCATATCAACGTGCTGTGAAAGAAATGTAAAATAATCGATACTAATATTGACACACATATTGTATCTATTCTATTCATGACCGTTAGAGATACGCCAATTTCGCGGATTCATCTGCCAGCAGCCTATACTTGTCAGTCCTATACACCCACTGGCCACAATCAGATATCTATTGGCTTATAACCGTACAAGCAGGTAGCAAGCGATAGCACTTCGCATTATTTCCTTGTTTACTACTGGCTTGCAGTAGTCAAACGCGTTTCGTAACAGTCGCCAGCAAGTCACAGACATGACAATGAAGTATACATAATTGGCGTTCAACCTGACCTGGAATGTATCTGCGAAATTTACGTACCTCTAATGACCGTTAACAATAACATGTGAAACGACAAACGTACTTCAACCTGATGAAACACACAAAGAATAATATCCTCGCTAACTTATAAGAGGCAGAGTAATTAAAACTAAATCGTTGATAGTAGGACTGTTACGTATTTCGATATATTGATAATTCTCGACATTAAAATTTTCTATGTTTGGTGCATAACGATTCTGGATAATGTCTACGATAATGATCGATGTAATTAAGTAATAGACGTTCATTAACATTATCAAAGCCCTCGTTATTATGAAACCATCGGTATTGTGCAACTGGCAGTGTTATGAAACCCGTAGAGTAATTTTTTAAATAAATTAATTCCACATAAACGAAATTTACATAATACTTTTAACAAACCCGTCACGTAAGGTATATAGACACTAACTATTTTATAAACATTATTAGAAGTTTATAAGTAATTGATATCATACATGTTGCACGTGTTGTAGATATAATTACTATATCGAACATGCAGTGTATGCATCACGATATACGATCGATAAGTGAATAAACTGTACATAACAGGCCAAGTTGGGCGTACATGTGTTTACTTACGTTTGACTGTAACAGTGAAACACATTTACAGCTGACGTTTCAGTATGATTAAAACACTGTCAGAAAACAATAGGAACACTCGCTTGACCAGTCACCAGTTTAACTCTCGTGACACTGCAGCAGCGCGCGCTGGTTAGTAGCTTGTACACCCCTTACCGCTTATACTAGTATCACGCACTCTTGTTTACAAACTACAACTCTCACATCTTTGCGAATGAACTATAGTACAAAGTGTGTTTTCTTTTCGTACGTTGATATAATATGAGCATGTGGAATAATGTCGTAAAAAAACCTTTTTGCGAACATCCTGCAACTCATTTGAAGCCACGGGTAGACCGCGCCCTTAAGTACTACCAACATTTTGACTTAGTATAAACCCTTTAGTTGCATTGAAACTCTTTTTGTTCCCACAACAACTTACTGCAGTATAAAACGTATATGTTTCAAGGCAAAGAGTAAATAAGTTACTTAATGAATTGGTATAGTAAAACAACACGAGAAAAAATCATTTGCAACCACATTTCCAAATATCAATTGCTGAGAAATGTTACAGCGTTTTTGATTGTTTGTAAAGGATCCATTAAAAAAGTAACGCCAAACACTGATGCAATTATTTAGGCTAAAACCTTTTAACACGAAAAGTCTGCGGGATATTTTCAAACACTTGTAAGTTACTTTTAGTAAATATTTAATTGTGTTATCTTTAAGTGATTTATCCTCGAAAAAAAAAAGTATAGATATCTAAACGCCCTCTTTTCGGAATTGGGTTCATTTTATTTCACAAAAAATAAGTTTGAATGAAAACTAAATTCTCGCCAATGTTTTCCTTGCATTGTGATGCTCAACTCATTTCTGCATATCGTCGGTGGGTTTTCTTAGGGATCTTCCGTTTCCCTCGCCCCCTTCATTCCGACGCTGCTCCGTGCATCATGTCACACCTCACAGGCGCTTGCGATCTAGATTTTCAGTGCTGACCAAAATATCTTCACTTCATTTCTGTATATTAGTAGGAATCCGCAGCGACACGTTAAACGATTCCTATAAGAGAAAAACTTCCCGGGTTGAAGTAATCATTTTATTAAGGTAATATCCTAGCGTCGCATTTCAATTTCCTTAGAGAAAGGAAGTTTCGAAGTCATTTCTTCGGAAAGGTCGTATATTTCAGCAGGTTTAAGAATTCCTCTTCGAGTCGTGGTTTCTGAACGGAGGAAAATTGGCGGAACGAAAGTAATATTCCATGGCTACACGCGACGATAAATAATAAAACACAGCAGAGAAAACCCACTATGAACACAAATCAGGAATATCTCATTTCCTTTCCGATGTATACAAAACGAGTCAGGGGGAAAAGGAAATATGCTGGGAGACAAGAGAGTAGGTCACCATAAAGAGGAAAAGAGTACATAAACATAGATTTTATGTTCAGTGTATTCCGAGATGCAGTTGTTTTAAAGTTAGTAAATGACGCAAGTTGTACGTTCACAGAAAACACTCGATAATCGGATCATGAACTTCTAGACGATTTTACAGCTCGTTTTTGCTTATCGCGTGCCGATATGAGATGTTATGTTTCACGCTAGAAACATCAACTGTGCGAGCAATTAACCCTCTCGTTATCGGATCTGTTGCCGTCACCCGACTTCATTTATTGTACAACCGCAATCAGATGGTTAAGTACTATCTATCATGCACAGTTATCAATAACTTCGGTCCTGGTTACAAGTTCAACTGATAACTTACTTGATGAAATTTCAACAAATATGAGGACGAAAGGAACAGTACTGCACTGTACCTTGCAAAAAATTTGATTTTATTAATTGCCGTAAAGAATACTTAAATTGCTAATCACAATTAATAAAAATGAAATTTAATTAGAAATAATGAAAGACTTGTTTACTGTTTCACAAATAATTATCAGCAAACAAATATAAGATACCTGTCAGAAATTATTCATTTTAATTAATGCGGGCTATATTATAATTTACCTCTTTGCTGTCTTTCCATAAGATAGTTATCTTTATATATATATATATATTATTATTATTATTAATTTTCTTCTCGAATGCCTCCGAAACTTGTAGAGTTCTGCGTCGTAAGCGCATTTCGTATTACGTATTTTTCTTTTGTCCTTATGTTTTATCCAACCATTATTGTGCGAATCTAATGTAATTAATAAAATCTAGTTTTCCTCATAGATGACAAAGTAAATAGTAAAAGCATAATTCGAATAATTTCGTGCATGTTAAGACTTTCCTTTCAGGGATAACGAACATCTGCCTTCGTGTAACTATACATTCACAATATTGCAAGTCCATTTCCTCATACTTATCATAATACAATATTCTAACATTTATTCAGTAAAGCAATTATTAGTTAAGGCGAGTAAATAAGTTTCACAAGTGCTGCCAACGTTGACGTGGCAATTAAATAAATTTTTACCAACCCTCGTATTAATATTTAAAAACGCAGAGATTATAATATCACGGAATAGATTCCAGTGTATTGGAAATCTAATTACTAAGGAAGTTATGTAACCATTTAACTTAAGTATCTGTAGCTGGGCATGTATTTTTCCTGGGTGCTCCTGGAGACACTGGAAAACCTTTCTAACTAACTTACTCCTGGCAAAAATAAGGAGCAATCATGGTATCGCCATAGCTGTTTTATCATATTTTTGTCGCTGCCACACTGTTGGATGGAGATCAGACAGCTCACTCTGCCTTCAAATTGCCCCTCAACCTCATACATGAGGACACGCCCTTTTGCAACATCACCAAACAAAGTAACATTGCCCCAAGTTATACGAGACTGTAAACTTATTGTGTGGGACGAGAGTACGACGGCACACAAAAAAAGGAGTTGAGGCTCTGAGCAGGGCATTCAAAGATATTAGGAGAAACGATGGATTTGTGGGGGGAGTTACCATGATAATCGCTGGAGATTTCCGGCAAACACTCCCTGTAGTGCCTCGAGGAACTCGAGCTGACGAGGTAAATGCGTGCATCAAATATTCGGATCTGTGGCTTCTCATCTGGAATGTCTCTCTCAGAAAAAAATTGAGGGTCCAATTAAAAAAATAATATCTCTGCTGAGCAATTCTCTAATCTTCTACTCAAAATTGGTGGTGGGTCATATCCTGAATCTGACGGACAGATTATCATACCTGCAAGCCTAGGAAGAGGAGTAATGAAAATTGCTGATCTCTTAGAAATTGTATATCCTGATATAGAAGCCCATTGACTGGTTGCGCAAACGTGCAATTCTGACACCAAAGAACAACAGGGCCAATGAAATTAATGGCATATTGCTGAATCCGTTCGAAGGAGAAGAATTTGAGTATAAATCTGTAGACTCAGTTACAAAAATTTACGATGCAGTCCATTACCCAGTGGAGTTCCTCAACAGCATCACTCAACCTGGCTTACCATATCACATTATTCGCCTTAAGGTTGGGGCTCCAATAATGTTAATGCGAAATATTAATCTACCAAAACTTTGCAATGGCACCAGGCTCCAAGTAATTTTTTGCAAAAGAAATAATTACAGCCACAGTTATCACTGGTTGTGCTCGGGGTGAATCAGTTTTCATTCATTATATACCATGTATACCATCGGATTACCCTTTCAAATTTAAGAGACTGCAATTCCCTGTCAAAGTCTGTTGTGCCATGACAATAAATAAGGCTCAGGGACAGTCCCTAAAAGTGGCAGGTGTAGACTTGAGAGAGAACTGTTTCTCACATGGGCAATTTTATGTAGCCTGCTCCAGAGTAAGCTCACCCACTAATATATGGCCTATCTTGCTTGTGACGGAAGAACCAATAATGTGGTGTACAAGGAGGTCCTTATATGAGAGAAAATATTATCTTTATCGTGTAGCGGAGCACCTCAATCACATATTCACTCACTCATTCGCAAGTATGAAAATATGAATTAAAAAATGTATGTATTTTACCAAATCAACCTCTAATTTTTTAGTATTGGTGAAAAATAAGTCTTTAATAACAACTGAAGTAGCTAAAACTTAGCGGCTACTCTTCTAGGTATACAACAAGATGCCCGAATGACTCGCTCACTAACACACCTATTAATACACAGCCCGAACCACTTCACCTAGAAATGTAAAGAGGATGAAAAGTTGGAAAATATTTTTTGGAGATAATGAAACTAACCTGACGAGAAATCGACATGCTCTTTTCTTAAAATTTGCGTGTGTAAATATATACAAACAAATTTAAGGTAATTCGCAAGTTAAAGATATACAGAGAACATAGTAATACCATCAATTAATACGTAATTAAAAGTTAGTTACTCTTTTCTATAGTACACGCGGGCGAAGCCGCAACGGGACAGCTAGTATATTATATAAAATTCAGATAAAACAAGTGTCCATATTTTACAAATTTCTTACCTACTTTACTACTTTGAACTTTTGCTACCAATTGTAGTGATCATTTTATTATTTCTAATGTTTACACTTTGTGTTCCACCTGCTACCAACAGCGAACCCAGCAAAGCAATCGTGCAGGATTAACAATGAGTTGGTCGAGAAACCGCTTACTCTATGAACGCTTGAAAAAATTACTTATGTTACTCTCTGAACGTCTCAAGGTAAAATTCTACCCTACCCAGTGTAACCTTCTTACTTGCTATAAACGCATATTGTCATATGGCCTCTAAACAACTTGTGTTCCGTTCCACCTTCTCTCAAATTTTAACATGCCAACTTAGTTACTATTTGAACGCTTCAAGCTAAAATTCTGTCATTCCTAGACAAACCTCATTATTACAGCCAGTGATTTTTTGTGAAAATAAATTTGTACAGTGTGTTCTGAGTGTTGCCGTGGCCGAAACGTAAACAAGCAAGAAGGCCGGCATAACAACATCCTCCCATTTCCTAACCACAACGAAAAGAAGGCCAACTGGATAAAGATATAGGGCACTGTAACGAGCTAAACGGGACTGTCTCACTATGGTCACCTGGAAGACAAGATGTGCCGCCAACAGCCCGCCATGCCAGGGAGAAGGTCGCTGGTTCGAGTCCCTAGACGTGACGCTCGCCGCTAATCGACTACAATTACACAGCCTTCGGCGTCATGAACAAGGTGGGAACGTCAGCTCCGATTAGGCCTGTAGTTAATCCATTCTACTAGGGTTTTTTTTTTTCAACCTCCAGTCGGCTGTAACAAAAAAAAAACGAGAATGAATTAGGATATTATTTTAATGTCAAAAGAAACGTACATCTTTACAGTATTGTTCCACATAATCACTGTGCAGATTGACGCATTTGTTGTACCGATGCACCAGCTTGCCGATACCCTCCTTACAGTCCTGGCACCGAGTGACTTCCACCTTTTCCCCACGTTGAAGAAGTGGCTTGGAGGACGAAGCTTCAACACCCATGATGAACTGCAGGACACTGTTAAAATGTGGCTGAACAGGCAGGAGGCATCATTCTTTGCATAGGGTATCTGCACGGTGATTATGCGGAAATATTGTGTAAAGATGTACGTTTCTTTTGACATTAAAATAATTTCCTAATTCATTCCCGTTTTTTTATCACAGCCGATTGGAGGTTGAAAAAAAAACCCTCGTAGTTAATTAATTATAATCCACTCTGTTATTACCACTCCCCTCCGAACTAACAATCATGTGGGCTTTATATTTAATTTTATATAAACTTGTAGAACCGATATAATTTACTTATTTATTCATCGCTAGTTTATAACTCTCCTGTGTAGCGAAGCCCCAATTGTAAGCCATTGTTAATGGTTCACAACAGTGATGGAGGCGCCTTGAGCTACTCACGCCTCGCTACCAAGCCACCTTACGTGAAAATCTGCAGCTCAGCTTCATAGTCAGTGATTTTATGTTTCAATCTCTCAGTGTCTTGGGTTTTACCCACAGGCCACAGACGTGTGGTGTCGCATTAAACCCATTCTCATTGGCACAGTCAAATGAGCGACGCCTCTGCGAAAACACATTCTGCCAATTATATTCTGTCTCATGGAAGATTTCTATTTACTGACAGTTGTGTCGGCATTTATTTTATAAAGCAGTTTCCATGTAAAAACTGTTATTCCATCTGCCTCAGTTGGTAGGTGCAAAAGAGCGCACTCGGCTGACTGTCCAATTGTGCAATATGTCTATCTCGGGTAGCATTTATTAGTTTTCGACAGTTCTGAAGATTAATATGTGTGCACAGAGCTACAGGAAAATACTTTTCATTTTGATATATTGCACAGTTTGCCAGTCAGCTTTGTTTGTTTGTTCAGAAATCACATGTGCTGGAGGAACACATTGCTTTTTCCACTGAAACAGCTGTAAAATGGATTCCAACACAACTGTCAAAAATGGAATTATTTCATGAGACAGAATATAACACGAAGCACAGCTTCAGATGTGCACTTAAGACATTGAAATAAGTTGGTGCAAAATTGTTTTCTCCGAAAATCACTGTCTCCACTCGTTACTTATAAATAACGCTTGTTGTCTTAAATCTTCTAAACAATTTATGTATCCTGTCTCCTCCCTCCAATATCAACATGCGGCTTAATTTACTCGAATCGCTATTTGAACACCTCCAGCTAAAATTCTTCCATGGCCAGGCTTACCTCGTAACTAATCATAAACGCCTCTTGTCCTACGTCCTTTCGACTCCTTTGGTTCCCATGTTTCCTTCCTTCCAATATGGACGTGCAGCTTTATTCACTCGAGTTATTTTTCGAACGACACAAGCTAAAACTCTGCCCTACCCAAGCTAACCTTGTTACTTGCGACCCCTGATTTTCGCGAAAAGAACTTTGCCCCAGTTTGTTTCAGTACATTGTGTGCATGTCTGCAGTGCGGCTTCGAGGTTATTGGCAGCGTGTCTTTGTAAACAGTCGTATTTCATTTGACTGAGCCAATCACATTAAGGTGACTGTAGAACAACACGTCAGTGATTTGCGGGTAGAACTACAAGACTTGTGAGAGTCGAAACAACCAATCGCTACACTCTAAAAAATAGTTTGTAAATTTACCAGACGTTCGTATAGGAGCGCTAAGAAAGTATGTATGGTAAAATAGTTTCCAGACATCCATGGATCCACGGTAACACTCCTAAACCTTTTTATAATACAGTCAAATGTATACTGAAGTTACCAGACTTGTATTGTAAAAATTGTAAAAGTTTGCATATTTACAAGACGGAAGTATGGTAACTGTCCCATAGTACGTCTGGGATAATAACTTGCTGAACATTTGAGGGAGTTTTTTTTACAGTGTAACCATGAAAATGAAAGGCAAACGTGTACGTAAGACACCGAAACAAAATGGGTAAAAAATCATTTCGCGAAAATCAGGGGTCCCTACTTGTTACTTATTATAAACGCCATCTAAAAAACTTGTTTTGCCTTGCCCTCTCTTAAAATTAACATGCCAGTTAAATTTACTAGAGTTACTATTCGAACTCCTGCAGTTAAAATTTTTCCTACCCAGTTAAACCTTGTATTTTTCCCTGTGCCCGCCCCTATACCAACTTCTGTTCTTTTCCCATTCCGTGAATACTAACATGGCAGAGAAGTAAACGCGTGTGTGCATGGGAATAAAGGAGACGGGGTATGAAGCAGGCGGGCGAATGAAGACTTGTTGGTGAGTAACTTCAACTACCTCATACTCTGAGGACATATTCCAGTCGCCTGACGTGGGAATCCACTCAGAGGTCGCGCTAATATCATTCTGCTTCTCGGCTGTCTCCCGACACTGGGCGATGGGTTGGCGTGGAAGTGTACGAGAGAGAAAAAAAATATCTCTTCGAGCAAACCTGCTAAACTCCACCATAGCCTTCACATTTGTCTTTTGTCCCGAGGATTTCAGTTTGCATATACTATTGCCAATAATAATGATAAAAAATGCATCATTGGTCTTGTAAATAGTGAGATGTAAAATAAGTTAAGGGCCCTGCCTACCTGCACGTTAGAGGTTCAGAAGTGAGCTCGCATCAAATGCCGCATCGCGACGAGTCAAGAGCGCTGAACAATCGCGCAGGACGTTTTGGAGTACGCAAGTCTTAAAAAAAGGTCATTTCAGCTATGTTGGAGGGATTTGAAACTTGTTTAATGAGCATGTGAGCTTAGTGTCTTCACAATGACATTCCGCCTTTATCCGAAGCGAATTTTCTTTTCGTGGATTGGCACAGTAGGCACGTGTGCAATAGTTTCGTAAAAATCGTTTCTCCAAACACACTGCAACGCATTTGAAGCGCGTGGTAGGCTGCGCCCTTTGACAAGCAACGTTCAGATTCATACCGACTTAACGTAGAAGAAAAATAACCAGGACCTATAAAATGCCTGAAGACAGGAAATACGAGAAACACCGGCATTATTTACTATAACATGAAATGACGGAAACATGCTGACCAGTGTCTCAGAAAATTGAGTTTTAACGGCCCTAGGTAAATATTATGAATCACTACGCACTATAAGTTAGGTTATATTGGGTTATTTTAGGTTAGTTTAGATAAGGTTAAGTTAGAGTAGGTTAGTTAAGGTAATCTAATCTGACCTAACCTACTGTTAGGTAAGGTTACCTGAACTAACCTAACAAATTTCTTTACGTAGGACTAATTCTAATGTATCTGAAAGTCCTACGAAAAAAACTTTTGTTAGGTTAGTTCAGGCTAGGTAAACTAACGTGACGTAATTTAATGTTAGGTTAGGTAATATTAGGTAACCTAACAATCTAACCTAACCTAACCTAATTTAATGTAAAATAATCTAACTTAACCGAACCTATTCTAACCTAAAATAACCTAGTCTGACAATACTTTTTTTTTACGTACGACTACTTACAACGTCTCTAGAAACATTTTTCATTATTAAAATATATGTCTAAAACGAATAGTTTGGTCGGTACACGACGAATAGTGATTCTTAATATTTACACTGCTATAAACTTGAACAAGTTCCGAGCGAGGTGGCGCAACCATAACATGTAGGGAGGACCCGGGTTTGGTTCCCAGTTCCGACCATTTCGGCTCTCCGTGGGGTTCCCCGACATCGCTCCTGGCGAATGATGGGGTGCTTCGTTAACAAAGGCCATGGCCGATTCCTCTCTTCCTACCTGTCGTGTAAACTTGTGGCTCGAATGATCTCGCTGTCGACGAGACGTAAAGCTTGCAAAAAGTAAAACATTTTAACTTAAACAAAAGACAGCACGAATACGGGAACGGCAATAAAAATACAACAGTGGTAATCTCGTAATTAATTATATAATATTAACTGACGTCAAAGCAGAGTGATGGACGTGGTCATGCGTAATGCAGGCAGAGCTCCCAACCCTGCTTCTAACAGATGTACGTTCAAATTTCTTGTATGATTTTTTTTTTTACAGAAAACCAAGGAGGTAAAAGAATAGCTGATGGCGACAATACTTAAAATGCGCAGTAATGAATAGGAAAAACATTTTTTTTTCGTTTGTTTGTTAATTTTAAATAATCTATAGGATTTCGCAGAATAGCTTTCTAGTTGTGTTATTTAACCTGCTAAATACATTTCCTCTCTACCGGTAAATATTGATTTTGTGTATGTGCAATTTTAGTTTTGCTGCAGTAGCCAATAATTAAAATTACATCACTTACAAGGGTAAATGTCAGCAGAATAAATACAACAGAACAGTTCTGTGAATAGGTTTGAGGGTAGCAAAAACTAAACGTCTGAACTAAAATTATATAATTTTATTGGTGTAATTACAGATACCGCTGATGTAAACACAGAGCATATATTTTTGAAGTAACATTTCCTTCTGTTGAAATTCGCTGTGCTCTACTCTATAACTATATTTGTGGCAACATAACAACTAGAAGCAGTATTACGTTTCACTTAATGTTGCATGGTGCCAGCAACAAAACCTATCCTGTATAGAGTGCAACTTAAATAATTTCGTAAGCAGTATGGTAAGTTTTTCACCCATACACGGTAGGAGACATTTCCAATACTTCAGCTTGTAAACAGAGCAACTGTTGAGAAAGGTTACTTTACAAGTCTTGTAACATCAGTACACATTTGACAATTTTCTGAAAAATGCATTGGAACACTAAAACTTACACATTTTTTCTAAACATTCGTATACATCAGTATGGTAAAATCAAGTAATTGTACAGTGTATTTTATAGCTAAAACACGACATTTTGTAACCCTACAGTACCTATACATAAATAGTCGGCTCTGGTGCAGTTGCAATGGCAGCTAGCCCTGCTACAGTCGAAGGCCTAACTGTGAGGACTAAAATTGAACTTTAACTTCGGAAAGTAAGGTCAAATATTGAAGTCTGAAGTGAGGTTTAATGCAAGTGTCGGAAAGTGAGTGAGGTCAACAGTTATGTGGATACACTTTCCGTGTCTGATAATTTTCTGTGACGTCCAGAAGAAGGAAAAATTTCCCAATAAAAAACTGCACAATTAAGTCGTACGTGCATCAAAATGCCGCAGATCGCTATAAATACACAATATCTGAACGTTCGTCCTATTTTCTTCGCAAAAGCAAACCGAGAAAATAATATTTTTAATCTAACCTCTATTAAGCCGAAGGGGAGAGGGCATAGAAGAGACTATAAAATAAGAACTCTGAAACGCTTCTTTATTTCATCTTTGAATGAAGGCGACAAGCAGAAAATGCAGACGAGTAAAATGGCATTCGTATTATTTTAGGAGGTACTTCAAAACCGGCGTAATTATAAGCCGAGCACTGCGAAAAGGATATCTTATGAGTGAGTTTTGAGAGTAAAAATACGGTAATCTACCGAGAGACAGGTTTAAAATGATTTTATAAATATTTTTCCTTATGGAATCACACTTCAGCATCCTCACAAATAGCACGAAGTGGTATTTCTTTGGAAATTTGAGAAAATATTAACAAGAATACGTAGTTGCAGGGGGGGGGGAAATGAAGCTTTAATATTTTCGGAAGACATTTATAGAGTAATTTAAACAGATGACCAGAAAAATCCTGGCAATCACGCTCAAATCGCTTAGGTGATATCGGGATAAACTCGAAGATGCAACTGGCACATGACTATTAGGTACACTAAAACAATGTCCTATCTGGTATATGAAAATTAAGTTTTATAATGTGACGAAATTTGCCGAATACTTTAACACTCGTCGGTGTCACAGTATTGTAATAACAAATTATTAAATTTACAATTTCAACGAGGCCTAAAACTTTGTTGTGTACCCAATATATTTGTAATTTCGACGGTTATTGTCCGTTTGAGGGAGTAAAAAAAGGAAACAACATGGATCACATTGACACAGACTTCAAGAATAATACCGCCTTTATGAGCATAGCACTAAATTAGTGCAGAGACATAAAACGGCGACCCCATAAGTTTATTTGTGCATAAGTTAAAGTCGAACGAAATCTTCTAGCTCTCTGTTTCACGAATCAAGTGGTATTTTTTACGAAACTGTTTAACGAGCATTGTATTTGTATACCTACGAAAAAAACACAAACATCAAACTATGTCGCTATTATAAACATCATTATCGGGCTCTTCGAAATTGCCAAAGATGGCTTTTCCAGACTACTGTATCTGGGAAAATAACAACCGGATTCGAAAAACACAACTATTGAAACAAGCGTTAGACTTTGAACTATTCTGCCCGCTAATAAAATTATTTGCTCATCGCTATATGTCCCATAGAGAAGAGAATAATATTAAAAGCACTGCACGCCAGCTGAGTGGCTTGCGCGGAGAGGCGATAATGTGTGACATACACCATTCAGCAGCAGCCTTACCACTCCTGCCTCACACACACCAACGCAGCCTAACTAGGGAGGCCCCTTAAAACCGCTACTATAGCTCCAAAGCGATGAGGCGACGACTAGGGAAAAAAAAGCCATGATTATCTGTGTACAAGAATATCGTAAATGGAGTTTCCAAACAAGAGAACGTCGCTTCGCAAAAACGGGAGGGAAAAAAAGAGAGAGAGAGAAATTGGAATCTGCGGCGCAAAAGTATAATTTGTTTGGAAGTTTTCAAATTAAACTTTTTCTGAGGTTTTGTTCATTTAGAAAAACACGCGGTGCTACAATTTGAAACCAAGTTCTCTTGTAAGCTCATATCAGGTACAGATACACTGATACTTGACGAAAAAAAGAAACAGTACTCTGTAAAGGAGAAAAAGTAATTAAAAAGTAGACGAACTGGAGCCAACATTAATCTTCAGGTCTGTCTAGCGTCTTAAAAAATCAACATTAATTAGGAGAGGTGTGCTATTCTTAGACCGACTCCTGCTACAGAAAATATAGGGCATGTGGCCTGCGCAGAGTTCTTCGGATAAAATCGGTATATACCCTCCGTGTGTTCCCGGGGCTCAAAAGTTGGTAGTTTACAACCGGTTAAGTTTATAGACAAATTAAAATGGTGAGCTTCATTATATTTAAAATACATTTGAACTTAATATTGAATCAAGATGTAATGAACATTGTAATTGCACATTTTGTTAACTTTACCTTCAAAATGTATCATAACGTTACAATCTACTGTTAATAACCAATATTGGAAAAAAAAATTGCGTCGATGAAATCCATTCACAGGTACAACACATAAAATTTTGCGAAGTTTCATTGAACATGCCTGTAGTAAAAATAAATAAATCTGTGATTATTATTTAATAAGTATAAAGGCGGTAGCACATCACTGGATTTTCATACGCGTAGTGATTTGCTATTCTGTCGTGTTATTTTTTAAGTGCTGCTAAAATGTTCAGATTTGTTCTGGGCATTATCTGGCAGAGACATCTGTGGCACGGCATTACTTTGAATTGGTGGTAAAAATAGCAAATATGTTTTGTTAATTTATATAATTTTTTTGAGTGAGTGAGAGATTTTGGTCAGCGCTTAACATCGAGGTCTTCAGTGCTGGTGGGGGATGACATGAGGTGAGTATGGAGCAGTACCGGAATGAAAGGGCAGAGGAAACGGGAGATCCCCGAGAAAATCCGCCGACCAACGGCATCGTCCAGCACGATTCCCACGTACGAAAATCCGGGGACTGACCCCACTGGGAATCGAGCTCGGATCGCCTAGGGGGTAGGCGAGAGGTCTGACCCCTCGACCACCGAAATCCCTTTTATAATTTTTTGAGGATTTTATTTACTTATAAAACCGTTTAACAGTAAAGGTCCCTGTTCGATCAAATTGTTTGCTTGTCTATATGGTTAGGCCTACAGCGGTTTCAAAATACCGTCGTAATAACCCTATGAGAATTATCTCCACTTTAATTATGAATTAAATCACAATTATATATATATTTATATATATATAGTGTAGTAATTTTTCCTTTAAACTGTAATAGCCTTAATAACTACGACATTTTATAATTATAAAATTAAACTCAAAAGCCTCTTTAGGACTGAGGCCTGCCAGTTTCTTACAAGAAGGTTAAAATTGAATATTTAAACATTGTTCTGGATTATATTTTCAAACACATTCATCTGATCGTCCATTTTGCCAATATAGTTTGGTGAGTAAATAAAAAAGTAATAAATAAATACAAAATTGCAGCAACAGTAATAAAGTCTACATGGTGGCAAAACGAAAAATAAAGGTTAGCGCATAAAAAATCTTATGTACACAAAACTTAGATTACAAAGAAAGTTTTGAAAAACCTGACAAAATTGTGCCGGCTGTCACCACAGGTTTTGGTATGGGCTTCGTATTATTTTTTTTTTTTTTTAGGTCATCAAGTCGGGCGTGATATTCTAAAGATACTTTTACAAGTGACCGAAAAATACATTATTGGGAGAAAAGCAAATTCTAAGCCAGATTAAAAAAAAATTGTTTAGTTAGAAGTGCAACATACGTCGACAATTTCAGATCATGTTTTAATTAGCACGTTTAGTTAAATAATTTGTCTAACTGCCTCGGTAATCAGTTGTTTTTTTAATAACTGAAGTTGCTAAATAATACAAATTATATATTGAATAAGGTACCATACATTTACCATGTTGCTGCAAACTCTAAAAATTTACGCAAGATTGAATGGGTTTTAAGTGATCAATAAATGTGTTTCGAAATTGTGAAGATTAATTAAGAGCGTTGCTTGCAACGCATTATAATTATCATTTCACCTCACGTAACCTTTTGTGTACAGGAGCCTGGGAGTGACACGTACAACTAGAAAACAAACACTAAATAATCAAAAATATTTGTACATGCGTATGTCAAAAGCCAGTGTACTAATAAAAAAACCTAGAAATGCTTGGAACAAAAGGACTTGCGACTAAAAAAAGCAACTAAACTAAGTCCCAATGGACTTCATACATTATTTTTTTTTGTAAAATCTTAGCACAGAGATAATAGTTTTTTGTTATACTAAATCACTTACTATAATCACTTAATTCCCTCAAAGAGTCCTATACAGTAGGGGTTAGATGCAGCGTCTGAGGTACGGAAACTGGTAGGAAATAATATATCTTAAAATAAATAAACGCAATTTACTACCAACTCACCAGTTTCACCATTTAGGTGCAAAAATAAACTTCGACTTGAATAAAATCTATATATTTTCTGTTCATAATTCACATCGCGTCCGCCATTTCTGTCGAACTGACGTTACAGAAACCTCGGTGTTGATTGGCGGACATCTTTTGTTTTTTCATGTCGCGGCGGTCGTGTCGATTCTGTCGCGCAGTTGTGTTTCCACCATAAAACTGATAACTTGAGGATGTTGCGACAGGGTAACATTTTTTTTATTATTGGGGACTCCTGCTACAGACTTTGTCATTTAGTAGCCAAAAATGCAACGGCAAAAAAATTCTACTCCAAAAATAGTCTAGACCAACCCCATTATCTAATGAAGGTAAAAGGCATTCGAAAAAAAATGGAATGCAGATCTGGTTCTTACTAAATCGCATCCGAAAATTAGTTATTTATTTCTACTTACTTTGGGTTTTTTTTTCAACAAAATGTTCTTTGTCAATAGCGTCCTAGCCAAAATGTTGCATTAAATAACTTTTTTTTCCTCCAAAAAAAAATCAACTGGCAAAGTTTCAAACATACTTTCATTATTATTCTCTATCAGACTGTTAATCGGTCTCAGTAATATCAACGTAACTGATAGTTGTGGTGTTCTTTGTGAAACTTTGAATATAGTTCCTGCAACAGTCTACACTATTCCTTCTACAGTACAGCATCCGACAGTAAACGGGCTGCTCCTTCTAAAACTAGAAATTTAATAAAATAAACTTTATACCGACTTACCTAACATTAGTGGAGCCGCAGTTGGCGTAGTGGTTAGAGCACTCGCCTGCTACCAAGGCAATCCTGGTTCGGTTCCCGGCAGGGTCGGGCCCCGGATTTTCGCATATGGGACGATGCCGTTGGTCGGCAGGTTTTCTCGGGCTCTCCCGTTTCACCCGCGCTTTCTGCCAGCGCAGCTTGATACTCACATCGTATCACCCCTCACCAGTGCTAGACCTACTGCTGTGTGTTTAGTGCTGACCAAAATTTCTTCACTTTTCTTCACCTAATATTAGTATATTTTTGACAGCTTTCAAGAAAATTACTGCTTGCATGACATAATTTCAGTTACAATGCAAGACAAAATGTACATACATACGATGAAACTGACGACTCAGGATCATTCAGAACCAAAAAATAGACTGACACAACGTAATTTACAACACAAGCAGTAAGCACCCTCAGAAATGTCACAATTCACTGATATTACAATAACTAATGTTTGTTTATTTCTATTCGACTTACCAAAAGTCCCGCACAATAGGTATTTGCATTGCAGTAGTTGTATTCTTTGTGTTGCAGGCAGGGCTGTAGAGTCCATAACCAGACCGACTAACTCCGACTCCCAAGTATTTACGCTGTCCGACTCCGACTCCAACTCCACCAAGACACATTAACATTGTGACACAAGCGGTTTGCTTAATGTTTATCATCAAAACACATTTCATCATCACGAAGTGAATAGAAACATGTAAATTTAATGAATAACCTCTTTAAAATTTGTATAGTAACTACGTTCCAGACACTCATAAATTAATACTTGAGCAATGCTACGATAAATGCTGTGATTTCTTTAAGAATTTTAGAGTTTGTATTTCAGTTGACATTTACCTAAGCTTGTTTATATATGCACTTCTTAAATTTGAGTACTTGGATTTAAACATAAAATATGGAAATGTAAATGTAAGATTTGTTAGCCAAGTTAGATCTGGAGTCGTAGTTGCTACATTTAATTCGACTCCGACTCCACACAAAATTGCCAAAACTCCTGCTCCGACTCCACGACTCCGACTCCACAGCCTTGGTTGTAGGTCAACCATATCGACTACTAGGGGGACGCCGAGATTATCCTGATCTGTGGAGAGAACATGTTTTCGACCGCGAATAACTGTCGAGTGTCGTGATAAACGCCCTTATTGCTGGAAAACATTGTGTTCTTCCTATTAACCCTCTGTAGTATTTTATGTTTCGCATAGCTTCAGTAAAAATTTGTCTGTGTCTTGAGCACCACCTATTAAGGGTGCCGCCTACCCGCGTGTTAGAGGCTCAAAAACGACGGAGCAGTAAGGTCGACCTTGAAGCGCGCATCAAATGTCGCGTCGCCTTAACGAGCCAAGCGCTGAACTAGCGCGCAAGCTTCCCGCTGAACAGAATTTACTATGGGCAGAGTCACGAGTATTTCGCGTATTGATTGTAGGTCAGGTTGAACGCCAATAACCTGTATATAACTGTAACTTCTGTGATTAGACAGATGTTTTGACACACCTTTGGAGGTTGCAAGCCAGTAGTAAATAATAAAATAATTCGTGGGGCTACCCACTTGCACGGTTAGGAGCCAATAGATATTCGACTTTGGCCAGTGTGCGTATAGGACTGAGAAGTCCAGGCTGCTACCAGATTAATACGCGAAATACTCGAGCCTCTAACTATGGGACATTAAGAGGGCGTGGAACATAATTAAACGCTAAAAGCGTTAATCTATAACTGTAGGTTTCTTGAAGCCAATTTGCGAAAATTAAACAATAGCAATCCTAGATAATAGTTTTAGCCAACGTTTTAAACAAAATTGTTTCCAGTGTTACGAACTTCTGAGGCACAATCTTTGACGCCGGAACCTCGTGCATTTAACTGCGGCGCAAGATATCACGCGTAACCAATTAGTAATTCTGGATAAATATTTACTCATAAAGTTGGTAAATACCATTCTCTAGGATTGTCATTGAGTATCTTATCCATATTGGCTTCGAAAAAAGTGTATAAATAAATTTATGTTTTCAGCGTTTATTTATCTACCACGCATTCTTAAGCGGTGACCGAATTATGTTATTGGTGGAAAGTCTGTAGCAAAGTTCAGTGCACATCGCAATTTGAGTTTCATATAGATCCAGTAATTACATTTTGAAGAACGGTAGTCTGAAAAGGCCGATTTTAGTTATGTTGAGGGCTTAGAAACAATGTTTGTAATTAGCATGGTGTTTTTTCCGACATTGTCCGAAATGTGTTCTCTTTTCGTACGTTGGCACAATGGGCACATGTGGAATAGTTTCGTAAAATAACCTGTTTACGAACACACTGCAACGCTTTGTAAGCGCTTGGTAGGCGGTACCCTTAACATTTTGTTTCTATCAGTCACAGTTTAAGACTAAATTTATGCACTTAAAGTGAAACGGACATTCGTTTTTCGACGACGTTTGTCGTTTGACAGCGCATCAAATACGTACAACACATAAAAAGGAATTGACCAGCAAACTGTCTAAACTCACTCAGGTCATTCGAAACAGAGTTTAAGAACCATGCCAGTTTGACCAAAAACTGGGACGTATGGGTATTTTAAATTTCGCTTTGAAAATACTGATACAATGTATATGGGTCGGGAAATTTCGCGGATTCAATTACCTTCATGCTAGAATGCACTTTCCTATGCATACTCAAGCCCCGACCACTTGTCACACGGGGCTTGAGTATGCATAGGACAATGAATTCTAGCCTGCAGGTCATCGAGTCAGCAAAATTTTCCGGCCCTTAATGTATTATAACTTTGCACATAAATTTTCGATTAATAACATCATGTACATACATACTATTAGTAGTTAACGTAATATTTTTTAAAGAGCTAAATAAACATGTATTACGCGCTAACAAAATATGTACTTTGTTTGACGAAGTATTTACGATTGACAAAATATTTTGTAGTTGCAGAAGTAGCCTAGTAATATGTCACGAATTACACAAATTTTCATTTTGCTGATTCCACTCAAAATTCAATGTTTGTACGCGTCGTGGTTTTCCAGCGCACTCAGGATTTATGTAGATATTTGTATAACATAATTTAAATCATGACCATATTTAAGGTTGTTCCTACGAAAGGACTTTACATGTCAGGGTATAAGATAGGACGAGCTTGTCTGTAGCGCACAGAAGCGCGCGTACTTTCTCCGCCGGCTGGATCATCCCGCAGGTTATTTACGTACAGGAAATTAGGTCCGTCGCTCGGTTCCCTTACATACAGGGGGCAAATAGGAAGGGGGGGGGGCCTTTGTGCACAGCTATCTCACTGTTGCCTCGACCTTCTCACCACCGCTATGCTTCTCTTCCTCCTTCCCTCGCCAAGTCGTGAACCTCCCCTCTCTCACACATACACACCCAAATTTATATATATATATATATACACACACACACTAGGGTTATTTTTTTCAACCTTCAATCGGCTGTAATAAAAAAACGGGAATGAATTAGGAAATTATTTTAATATCAAAAGAAACGTACATCTTTACACTATTTTTTCCACATAATCACCGTGCAGATTGAAGCATTTGCCGTACCTTTGCACCATCTTGCAACAAGAGGTTTCAGGGGACAAGGCTGAATAGGCGGGAGGGATTTTTCATTACAGAGGGTATCAGAAAGCTGGTGTATCGGTACGACAAATGCCTCAATCTGCAAGGTGATTATGTGGAAAAAATAGTGTAAAGATGTACGTTTCTTTTGACATTAAAATAATGTCCTAATTCATTCCCGTTTTTTTTATTACAGCCGATCGGATGTTTTGTATATATACAGGACGAGTTAGGACGGAGTGTGTTAATTTTGCGTGGCTAGAACTCACAATATATAATGAGAAAACGTGTTTTTAATTTGTCCCAAAAGCGCATATAGTGGGGGTAATGCTACCCTGAATATAAATTTCAGAGCTACAAATTAATTAATATCTCAAAAACTACTACATATTAAACAACGATACTCAAAGTACTGTATCAACAATGACTGTTCTTCGTTCTCAGAAATGTTGTTTGTTAATATCACCGCCACATTATTGTTCAAATGGAGTACAAGGTTTTGTTTTGGCTTGTAACTCTGGAACACGTCATAGTTATTCATGATGTACTACAGAACATTGGCCAGGTGCAAAAGTGTAATAAACAAGGTAGTCTTCTCGGAAAGTTCTAGAGTGAACCATTTCCGAGAAAATGGCATGTCACATTTTTGCCATTTAAAATACAAAATAAATTTATCGCCTGAAACATTTGCAGGCATTGCGAGTATCTTGAAATACGGGTAACCGAACATGTAGGCGTGTCACAATGATGCGATTTCGGTAGTTTTTTTAATCGAAGAATTGTAACTCAGGTGGTGTAAAAGTAGGTTACATAGCACGGTAAAGTGGTTGCATTCTCTGGTGAGGAAAACTGTGGCATTAAAACAAAAACCCACGAATCTATGGCAGCGTGCACTATGTTTTATAAAATTCCATATCCAGATAATCCCACAGAGATTTGAACCTGTATCGCTATGGACAACGAAATTACACAAAACAGAAATACATTTACTGACATAAGTAATGTTATAATGGATGTTACAAAATGTTTTTACAGCTGTTTCAGTGGAAAAATCAACGTGTTCCTTTATAACAGGTGCCTCCCTCCCACCAAGGCTATCCGGGTTGGATTCCCGGCGGGGTCGATCCCCGGATTTTCGCACGTGGGAATCGTGCCGGACGATGCCGCTGGTCGGCGGGTTTTCTCGGGGATCTCCCGTTTCCTCAGCCCCTTCATTCCGGTGCTGCTCCATACTCACCTCATGTCATCCCTCACCTGCACTGAAGACCTCGATGTTAAGCGCCGACCAAAAAGCCTCTCACTCACTCACTCACTCAAAAATCCACCTGCAGATGGCCACCTAGTTAGCTTATCTAACAAGTGTAGTTCGTAGTGAGTGTCCCTTGCGCAGTTAACATGGTTTCTCGTAACACATACCGTGTCCCAATTCAAAGAGTTCTCTCTGGAGAGAGCACTCTTTAGCACTACAACAAGCGAGAGCTCTCGCTCTCTCCAATTGGGATGATGCACTCTCGAGTTTGTAAACAAACAATTTAAAGGTAACAAATGCGTAAATTGTATTAATACAAGTTATAAACACATCTAATATATTTGTAGGCAATTCAAATAATAATTTTAAACTTACCAGTGTCTTATATCAAGCAGCGAATAGCTACTTATAGGTGATGCCATAGTTCTATATTTTGTGTATTTAAACATTTATTAGGGCATAAAATGTTCACACAACTTCTCGCCATATTTAACTGTTCGTTGGAAATAAGTATATGTGTAAAAATGTTGAAATATTTCTTCAAACCACACTTGAAATCAATATGGCGTGCGCCAGAGAGAGCGAGAGAGTGCAGAGAGTGAATAGTTTCGTTCTATCGTTCTTTTGCACTCTCGCCAACAAATTGAGACGAGCAGAGAGCATTCTCTCTTACGTAAATATGACGAGAGTGCGAGAGAGCACACACTGAGTGTATTGGGACACGACTACACTCAAAATAAGCCTATTAAAAATTAATTTATTGGTATTCTACGAATTATTACATTTTACTACTACCGACGTTTGTATTTCGAATTACGTTTGACAAAGGAACAAACATTTTTCTGTTCCTCACAACAGTGCATTGATGCATGGAAAACAAAAAATTGTTAAACTGCACTTGGTGCCTTTTAGAGCGGCCATTGTAAATAGCTGCTTACAGTAACGTGTCCTGATAACAAAATTGGTAGTTGCCACTGACTCATGATGAGTATGTGAGGACTTGAGAAGTTGACGCAAACTTTCAGAACGCCGGCTAGTGAGCACTTGTATTATGTTATATCATAATGAGTGAGGAAAATACTTAACTTCCGAGTGAGAGTGAGCGAGTGCGAATATTTGAAATATTTGGAACATTGTCTGAGGCATACTGCTGAAAACCACGGAGCAGAGCTGCAAATGTGGACGTAAATAAGGTTGACAAGATGAGTATTCATGGATATACGCTATTGCTAGCAATGGCGTATATCCATGAATACTTTTCTTGTCATACATCCCCATTGCAAAAATCTTTCTAAAGATCATAAGTAAGGTCAATACAACTGCAGATTTGGAAGCTCAGTGGTTATTTGTTCGGAAAAAGACAATTTCTTCTGCTAGTTACGATTGTATCGGTAAGGTGTGCAAACTGGCCATCACACAGTTCACAGGGTCGGATATTGGAGGGGGGGGGGGCAGACTGCCCCGGGCCCCGGGTTAGGGGGGGTGCTGGTGGCGCCGAAAATTTTTACTTGGAAATTAAATTTAAATGCATGTAAAACAGATACAACATCTAGATTTTATGTTTGTACTTTTATTAACATTTAACTCAATTTAATGTTGTCAATACAGTGTTTATAATAAGAATGCACACTTAAGAGTGCGTAGTAGATAAATAAACGCTGAAAACATCAATTTATTCCTACGCTTTCTTCGAAGCCAATATGGATAAAATACTCGATGACAATCCTAGATAATATTATTTGCCAACTTTATAAGTAAATATTTATCCAGAATTACTAATTCGTTACCCGTGATTTCTTGCGCCGCAGTTAAATGCACGCGAGGTTCCGGCGTCAGAGATTGTGCCTCAGAAGTTCGTAGCAATGGAAACTATTTTGTCCTCAACGTTGGCTAAAACTATTGTCCAGGATTGCTATTGTTTAATTTTCGCAAATTGGCTTCAACAAACCTATAGTTATAGATTAATGCTTTTAGCGTTGAATTATGAACCACGTCCTATTAAAACACTGCTAATGGTAGTAAGTACAGGTTTCACGTAGTTCTGATAAAATGTTATATTATTTACGCAAGCGCAAAACAACGTGTACAAGATACGTTTATTACCGTTGGGTTGATTGTACTGATGGAAAAAAAGGTTGGGGAAGGAGGGGGGGGGGAATCACAATTCTTGCCCCGGGCGAAGGAAAACCTAGATCCCTCCTTTACAGTCCATGAGTATAAAGTTACAAGAAGTTGCTTAAATATTTTTTAATAAAATTTAATGGCAATAAGTTATTTTTCTGTTAAAATTTAAACTACACAATTTCTCTCTTCCCTAAGCCTAGTTAAAATTAATTGTACTACTGTCTCGCATTTTATTAGACCCTTCAGCGATAGTAGTAGAACGTTTTCCTTGCAAAACTCACCCGTAAGAAATTCGTTTATCTTCCTTGACATTAGGTATTTAAACTTGCAGACGCAGAAACCCTTCCACGAATATCCAGGGTCCGTATGTACAGTATCGGCCGCCATATGTCGTTCGCTGCAACGACGTGTGGGTTTCGACGCTGCACGTTTCCGCTTTGTTAGCTTCGGCTAGGATCGGCTCGGTTCGGCTCGGGGCGATCGCGCTCTTTCGACTGGGTGGTCACCCGTGCTTCTGCTGCCAGCGCCTTCCGCTTCCGCTCGCGTTAATCCCGCGGTCGTTATGTCCGTCGATCCTCGCCAGCGTTCCGTGCGCGCGGCCGGTTAGGAAAACAAAGGCTTGTAATTTGCTGACCCCCGGACCGCGACCTTTCAAACGCAGCATGTGCACATTTTCGAACAAACCAACCGTGACGCGTGTTTCGTACACCCTTACCGCGCTATCGCTGTGATCGTCTCGATGTTTCTAGCTTCGACCCCAAAGTTATTACCGTGAAGAAAGTTGACTGTTTGTTAGGTTATACTTCAGTATTTACCTATACTAAGTCCATTTGATCGTTATTTGTGTGTGGCTAACTGAATAAAAAAAGGGGGGGGGGCAGGTTGCAGCCTGCTCCGGACACCGGGTTATAGGGTGCTACGGCTGTGCCGAAAATTATTATTCATTTATTCAGTGAAGAGATGATATTTTTGTCAGCACTTAACATCGAGGTCCTTAGCGCTGGTGAGGGGTGACATGAGGTGAGTATGGAGCAGCGATGGAATGAAAGGGCGGGGGAAGTAGGAGATCTCCGAGAAAACCCGCCGATCAGCAACATCTTCCGGCACGATTCCCGCATACGAAAATACGGGTTCCGACCCCACCGATAATCGAACCCGGATCGCCTTGGTGGGAGGCGAGCGGTCTGACCACTCGGCTGCCGCAGCACCGATTAGGCAGTAAAAATTGCTTATCGCGCCGTGAAAAGCCAATAACACTATCAGTACTGACCAGAATTATAGAGTAACGGCATAGTTTGCAAAGTATGTGTACTAGACAATAAACTTCTAACAGTGCTTTAAAAACCCGCTGAACTTTACACTAGTTTCTGCGCTATGATTTCGCTGTAGTGTTTGCGAGAAGTTAACAGCTAGAGTAAGGCACTTTCTTTCGGTTACGGTAATAGGGTGCTCAACCACGAGGCTGTGACTAAACACATGCTGGTCACGCGAGCTAGGAAAGGTCCTGGCGACGCGCAGAGGGAAAATTCCTCCTCCTCCTCCTCCCCCTCCTCCTCCTACCCCCCTCCTCCCCCTCCTCCTCCTACCCCCCTCCTCCTCCTCCTACCCCTAACCAGTGGAGGTATGCGCATCTGCTGATTGGCTGTAGCTGCTCATCCCACACTCAAGGTTCCGTCATTTCCCCTCTTACTGGCTGGGAGGGGAAATTTAAGGCGGGTAGCTGCGCAGTAGATACCATTTCACGTCCGCTGTGCCAATCTCTCAAAATCTTTCCTAGGCTGCGGGGCCAGTACAAGAGGATAAGGGCGCGGTTCACCTCAGTTTTCAACGTCTTTATTTATTTTATAATTGTATCAGATATTTTTTTTCTGATTTTATACATAAATTGCGATTAAATCTTCCTCTTAGAAAATTTTTGTATCTCTCATAGTACTTACGTAATGAGTCGAAAACTTCAAAATATGGACTTTACGGTTTTAAGTACGCTACTAAAACCAACTGACATACCAAACCGACAAAATTCACAGTGTATAACAATTTTGTAAGCTATGATTTGACATATTTGAAAATAAAAAATTAAATACTTTTGTATTTAATAAAAAATGTGCTGAATTTTAAAACTAAAATTTAAAAAATATCAACAATTTTTTAGACACACAATTTTTTTTTTTTTGTTTTTATATATGTCAAATCATAGCCTACAACATGGTTATATAGTGTGAATTTTTTCAGTTTGGTATGTCAGTTGGTTTTAGTGGCGTACTTAAGTAAAGTCCAAATTTTGTGAAGTTTTCGACTTATTACGCAACAACTATGGGAGATGCAAAAATTTCCTAAGAGCAAGATTTAATCACAATTTATGTATAAAATAAGAATAAAATATCTGGTACAAGTATAAAAATAAAAAAATACGTTGAAAACTGAGATGAACCGTGCCCTTAACTCGTCTTATTACTACACGCAAGCTAAGTTCAATTAAATTTACTTTTACACTAATTCAGTACGAAATTTATCGTACCCGGGCTAGACGAGTGAGTTTTTGTAAACTCTCCGTGTCTTTATTTCACTTGTACACACAGTAGTCAACAGGTGATCGGGAAAAATCTGTTCCTGGTCTACTAAGGGGGCGTCATCATTATCAGCTTAGTTTTATAGCTTTTCTTGTAACCAGAGATAAGTAGCTTTCACGGGAAATTGTTCGCGCCAACTTGTTTTAAGGATGTTCAAGGGCGATAAAATTATAATTTTATATTTTTATGAAATATTTTTAGTTTTGTAGCCGATACTTGGGAGTACATTTTGCTCTTACGAAACTACTTCAGCTCTCATAGTTTTCTCATAACGGGGTGTCAAAGTCAACATTTGCTCGTTACGCTGCAATGCAAATAGTGAAAGACAACTGACCTACGTAAACAAAATAATTCTCTGTGTAGTTACATCCCATGAGCTATGCAATAAAACATTTTTTTTAAAAAACCTGTGACGTTATATTTTGAATTTTAAAAAAAATCGCAAAAGTGAAGATAAAATTTGCAAATTCAGCAATTTTTTTTTTAAATCCAAAAACTGTTCGCGGGATTTTTTAGGTGATTTATTATTAGCCCATAGTATTTGATTTTACTGTGTTTTATTTCACATACATAAGTAAATTGGTTTTCACTATTTGCATGGCATCAGAAAATGCAAATTTTGACTGAGACGCATTGTTATGAGAAAACTACGCCAGATAAAATTGTTGTGTAAGAGGAAACTGCACTCACAAGTATCGTCTACAAAACTAACACTATTTCATATAAATATAAAATTATGTTTTTATCACTCTTGAACACCCTTAATGCCTTATGTGCAAATCTGCCGTTCTTCTTCATTGTTAGTGATAGGGTGTTTTTATCCCACATCGTCTGGGGTTCTACCCGTTAATCACAGACTTGTGGTGTCGCACTAACATTGTTCTGATTGCTACAGTCACATAAGTGACACTTTTAAATAAATACTCACTGCCAATAACCACGAAGCAATAAAAATAAATATCGTATGGGGAGGATACCTGAAAACCAGGGTATCGTAACCCCGAATGCAGATTTTATTACTGGGTACCAGTACTCATCTGAGTACAAGATTACATTGTGACAAACCCGAAACAACACCGAAATGCATGATAATACACCACCAAACACCGAAATTAAATTTAAATCATGAAATAAAACAAAATCACCCCAAACTCTACATTTGTTTGTAAAAAATTGATAATTGCTGCTAAAAAAATCTTTTTTTTTTTTTAATGTGCTGATTTAAGGCAATACATACTGTCTGAAAATTTCAATATTTCCCTGAAAAAAAAATAGACATAAAAACCTATTATACATGCAATTTTTATTTTCGGTTAAGTTTTATAAGATGCTTATTCTCAACAGTACATATTTCTTAAAGTTAAATTGTATGTTACAATGTGAAACGCTTATCTGGTTAAGTATGAATTTTCATAAAACATGAATATTGTGTACAGAAATAAAACCAATAACAACGAATCATAACATTTCAAAAACGAAATTGTCCTAAAAATAAAATCATAATATATTATCCCTATGTACGATGTATGGAACAGCACCTGAATGAAGGGGTGAAGGAAACGGGAGATATTCGAGAAATCTCACACACCAACAGTATCATCACGCACGATAGCCACGTGCGAAAATCCGACAGACGTAGACGTTCCAAAAATTAATAATAATAATAACAACTTCCTCGCGTACGACGTGTCAAAATGTTGGTTCGAGTGAATCAGTCGACGAAACATTACATAGGCCTACAACAAATAACCGTATTAACTTTGGTGCGTGTCGCAAGCATTACGGGTTGCAAAACAATAACAATTTTTTATTTTAAAGGCGCCACCTATCTGCGCTTTATAGGTTCAAAAATGACGGAGACATAAGGTCGACTTTGAAGCGCACATCAAATGCCACATCGCCTCAACGAGCCAAGTGCCGAACTAGTTTGCAACCTTTCAGCCGAACAGTTTTTACTACGGGACGTTATGGCGGGTGTTCAAGTGAGATAAAGTCATAAGTTTACATTTTTATGAAATATGGTTCCTTTTGTAGACGATACTTGAGATTGCAGTTTCCTCTTACGATACAACTTTAGCTGGCGTAGTTTTCTCATAACGGGGAGTCAAAGTCAGAATTTGCTTGTTACACTGCCATGCAAATAGCGCAACTGACCAACATAAACAAAATAATTCTCTGTGAACTTCCACCCCAAACTGCACTCACAAGTGTCGTCTACAAAACTAACACTGTTTCATATAAATATAAAATTATGACTATCACACTTGAACGCCCTTAAGCAATTACCATATAATTTTATTGGTGAAAACTCTGTATATGTGATTCATTTTAAAGTGAGCACTGCCAAACACTTATAATAATTTTTAAAATGTATATAATTGAGCTATAGAAGAAAGATTTTGAGAGCTATGAAATATTTACACTCGTTTTTAGTTTCATGGAAGTTTTCGTTTATTAAATAGTAAAATTACAGACACAGTGGCTCAGAGAATATTGTAAGCAGTGTTCAGTTTATTCTGAATAGTCTGTAGCAAAGTTCTGTGAAAGTACTTAAACAAACACACAAGGAATGAATACAAACTAAGAGTAATCCAGCATAAAAGTGCCTTATTTGGAAAGAGCCTGTTCCACGTGGGAGTGAATATATATAATAAACTGCCAAAAAAAAGTGGCTTCTGAAAAAAATTATAAAAGTTTCGTAAAAATTGTACATAACATGCTGGATGAACAGGCATTTTATAACATAGAGGAAATATATTAATTTCTTACCCTTGTGAAGTAACAATTGTAAATTGCTGTATTGTCTTAAAAGGTGCTACTTGGTAAATAGGTCATGTGGAATTTCATTGTAGTATATATTAATTTGGTAGTAGGTACTTGCTTAAGTGGACTTTTGTTTAGTGTAACTAACATATTTCTCAGATGATTTTTCCTTCCTTCCTTAATCTTCATTCATTGGCTTGTCAGAATTAATTGTCAACTTGTTGTCTTGCAAACCAATCAGAAAGTGTATAAATTTTATTGCATTGTGTTTTAATGGTTTTCATTAT
>PNEQ01113422.1:0-11760 GCA_003012365.1 Medauroidea extradentata
GGTGAGAGGGGAAAGTAGGAGGGGAGAAATCGTCACGTGACTAACAGCCAATTAAATTAAAGTACGGATAGGGGGGGAGGGGGGATAAGTTAATATATACATGTAAAAAGTGGTGGGGGGCATCAGTGTGTCGATGGAGCTCGTCCGGGTAAGACGTGTCGGTAGTTGATTTAATTAAATAATTTTTATATAAAAAGTATTTTATTAAATAGTTTTTTATTAAAAAAGTTTTTAATAAAAGTAATTTTATTAAAAAGTTTTTTATAAAAAATTATACTTATTAAATATGTGCGGGGTTATAATGGAATGTGAAATCGAAATTTTTTGGAAGAAACACCAAGATGGCGGCCGGAAACAATATGGTGACCGGAAACAAAATGGAGGTAATATTTTTTTTGGAATTTTTTGACATTTTGAAATTTTTTGAAAATTTTGAATTTTTTGAAATTTTTTTGAAATTTTCGAAATTTTGGAAAATTTTGGTAATTTGACACTCAAGGTCAAGGTCAAGGTCAAGGTTAAAGGTCACGGTCATCCAACATGGCGGCCAGGGACGTGACGTCACAACATGACGGGGGAGCTCCTCACTCGGTCGGGCTCCTCACTCCGGCTCCTGTGCCAGAAGGAACTAAATCTATCTATTAATGTGCAGATTATTTAAGTCCTTTCGTATTTGATACGGCACACACTTCTTCCCTGAAAGGAGACGTTAGCTTTGACAAAATTAAAAGATACATTTTACTTGGAAAACAGAGAAACACCAAAACAAAACAAGTAGACATTAATGTGTTACAAAAAGGAATAAACAGTAGTATGAATAAATTTAATAAAATATATTTTATGACTAAATTCGACAATGATAAGGAGTATCAAAATATTCTATAAAACCAGTAATGATGAAATAGCAAGGTATTTAAATTTACTGAAATACAAACAAACAGCAGCTTGTAAGTGTAGCAGACAGCACAATACAGAGTGGAGGCAACTAGTACCAAGGACAACAAAATCCACAAAGGGACCAAACCGGGTGTCAAGGAACTTCCCACAATCCCAAACAAAGAAAAGGAGAAACAAAACGTGAAAGGAAACAAAATGCCCAAATTACGACTCCTTTAAACAAACTTACAAACTAATATGTACAAAGAAACTTAAACCTAGTACTGCAGTTTTTTTCGGTAGCGCACACACCAAAAGAAAGGCATTGTGCAAGTGTCCAGGAGCAAACCTACTAAGAGGCAAACAAAACATGTGAAGAGGAACTGTAGACCCACAAACACATGTCTCCAAAAAAAAGACACAAAACAAAAGGATAAAAACCCAACAAAACTGGCACAAGTCCAGAAAAAAGTCCTGACTGTCACTAGCTAGGCTAGCCAAAAGTGTGTGTTCAGTGCTGCTGGCAGGTGATCAATCCACCAACAACAAAAAACAACACCAGACAAGTTCCACACTGAAAAGAACTGAAAACCCACAAAACAAGACAACCAAGATTTAAGACCAACAGAAACTACAAATATAAAATGAACAGTCAACAAAGAGGTTAGCTTGCCACAAAGTATGGTCACTAAGTGAGACGACCAAGTACCATACCAAAGTCATTCCAAAAGTGAACCTTACTAGAGAAAGATGAACAAGACAGTAAAAAGTGACCAGCAAAAAAAAATAATTTTTACAGAAGACCAAAACTACTGCAATGTCTATCATGTCTCAAGGAGGAGGCAACACGAAGTGACAGTGTCCCATACCACAGCTACACAAAACGGGCTCACACCAAATGTGAAAACACGAGTACCGAAGTACAAAATGTGAAGCGAATAACCCAAATCAAGAAGACACTAAATTTATAGCAAATTGCCAAAATTTTAGCATAAGATAAGAAAATGTATAAGAATTAAAACTTATTTATGAATAAAAAAATTAATTTACTAAATATTACTCATAAGAATGCAAAATTCAATTTAATTTCAGTAAAAATAATTAATTCAGATTTGTTTTTAAGTTTACACATAAAATGTAAATTAAATTTGTGTAAAGAAATATTACTTTCAAAACAACAGTATTAAATAAAGTAAATTGTGTCAAAGAAAAATAATATGATGCCAAAATTTTGTCAAAACTAGCAAGAAAAACAAAAGGGTAAAACACTACCTTAAAGAGACGACCAACCCTGGTACCACATAGCAGCAACTGAACAGGAAGCCAATTTTTCAAACTTTGGTTTAATGAGTTCCAATTCTTGTAGGTTCACTACGTTAGAAGTTAGAATCACATGAAGACACAAAGAAACTTTTTCTAATGTTTACATCACGGCCGTAGAAGAACAGATCTGGACACTCGCCTGAATATTTGACCCCCTTTTTGTTTGGCTGTGGTTCACCAAGTTACCGAGAATATTGTGTTTTATTGGCGCTGTTGTTAGGGTGGTCGGACTAAACTCCGCCCACTTCCTTTCCACTAAAATAAAAAAAATTATCAAAACGTATTTTTTTATCCAATAATGAAATACTTTCTTCGCTCACGAATTTAAGAAAAGGCTCCAGCAATTTTTATTTACTTTATAAATTTAACAATGGAAAAATGTGGACGGAGTTTGAGTCCGACCGCCCGGAAAACAGCGCCAAAAAGTACGACATTCTCGGCAATTTGACGAACTACAGCCAAACAAGGGGGTCAAGAAAAATACATTCTTAGATAGGCGAGTGTCCAGACCTGTTCTACGACCGTGGTTTACGTCTAAATGATCAATGGAAAATTTTGGTTAATTAGTACCAAATTAAGGAAAGTAGTCTTATTAGTAAAGCTTGTACTTTCTCGATATATGCACATATCCTTTGCAGAAGAGTGTACAAGTGTGTTTACTCTAAAAATAAACTGAAATTTTTAAATATGATCACTTACCTTGAGAGTTTCCTTACAAAATACCGAAAAAACTATTAAGATAAGAGCAGCATTGGCACGCCTATTAAATGTCATATCGTCTCTATGCACAAGTCACAGAACCAGCGAGCAGATTTTCTGTCGAACAAACGATTTTTAAGTTAGACTTTTTCGAATCTGTATTTTTTTTTCATATATTTAACTACATTTTTAATTACAATGGCACGAGAATGGAGATATTTTTACAAATTATTTATAGCAGTTATAGTAGGTATCGTGAACACATATAATTATATCTGAAACTTTTAATTAACATGACGTAACGCACATTAAATACGAGTTATTTAAGAAAATAACATAAACGACATTCGTTTTACTTTAATTGTAAAAATTTTATTTCAAAAATTAATTTTAAAAGTTTTGGAATGTTTGTAAATAAAAACATAGTCAGAACTTCTGAATGTTAGTTAAACGTATCGTATCTATAAAAATGTGTTTAAATCAACAGTATATAACAGTTTGTAACAATTGTAATTGCATATTTTCTAAGTTGGCCCGTTTACAAAAGGTGCTTATTAATCGTACGTCCATTATTCATTCTATTCCGTACACTAGACGTGGTATTCCTACATGTTGACAACAATTTACAGGGAGAAAACTTTTCTGTTTATAAATGGTTTATT
The DNA here is from genome assembly GCA_003012365.1 of Medauroidea extradentata. NCBI lineage: Eukaryota > Metazoa > Arthropoda > Insecta > Phasmatodea > Phasmatidae > Medauroidea > Medauroidea extradentata. The sequence goes on from PNEQ01113422.1 coordinate 3,561, forward strand.
ATACATTTATGTTATTTCTATATTTTTGAGTCAGTTTAATGCTTAGAAACTATATTTATGTAAATAAACATTAATTTCATTTTTACGTTACTGTAATACATAATATATAAAAAAGTAAAAAAAAATGGAGTGACTGGGATTCTAACCCAAATAAAATTGTTACCGGGCCGGCACCTTAGCGCCTGAGCTACTCTACCACTTTCGTAAAGATATCCAAAAATATACGTATACCTCAATGCTTTTAAAACCACAAATTTGTTTATTTTGGATTATTTGGGCTTTTAAAATGCTAATGGGTTATTATTTAGTATTCATGATGCCACAAAGTTTCATTTTCTGTATGATTCGAAGGTTTTTCTTTTGTCTTTTATTATTAAAAACGATATTCGTCCAGCAAGCGGTAAAATACGTTGTAACGTACGTAGCCGTCTGTAGGGCTAAGCGTACTGCGCATGCTTAGTTATATTGGACAAGGAAAAGTCAGAGATGTGTCCTGAATAAGCAATGACCTTACCCTAAACTCTTATACAAACGTTTAGGAATACCGATAAGGTCTAGGCATGACATATACTGCACCTAAACCCTTATACACACGTTTAGGAATACCGGCCTTAAAGTGTAAGGAAACGCAGTTAGTAAAGCTCACACATTCAGTTAAGCATAATCTGTATTTAGGATCTCGTTTGCTGTGAGCATTACACTCAAGTCAGCTTATTTTTGAGGAAAGGCAGCAAGATTTACATAACTTGCCGTCAACATATTTAAGAGAGAGAGAAAATTAAGGTTAAAAGAAATATAGTTCACTTCAGATGGCGATAAATGTGTATAATACTTAATTTAGCAGTTGGGATTTGGTTAAGAAAGAAGACAATATTCACAACAATACAGGCTTGTCTTAGCCAATGACAATTTACATAATGTACTCATTTATATTTTAACTTAAGTTAATTTTTGTTTATACGTATATCATATTTAACCACAAACAAATATTATTACTCTGGCCTATTTCACTGTTCCTACACACAATCTTTCAGTCAATTTTTGAATATTCTTAGGTTAGTGCAAGATGTGAAATCCCCTAACAATTTGTTGTATTTTTTGCAGGTAAGTAATTTAAAGCATTTGTTACCATATTTTAAAATAGGCCTAGCATTCCTACTGCTGGTGTTACTTAGTTCAGGATGTAATTTATAAGATGATGCCATTGTAGTAATTCATTAATTACAAGGCCAAGGAATTGTATTTTATTATCTAAAGTAATTACTTTGCCTATCTAGTTTGTTTTGCTTCCATTGAGGGACGTACTATTTTTATTAATTAGTACTTTATGGCTAAGATATACTCATCCTTGTTTTTCATTATCACATCAAATTCTGTATCTTCTGTGTCATCTGCATACAGGTTTAGACTGCCTTTAAGGTTGGTTGTTGCTGAGTCGTTTATGCATACTAAAAATAGGTTATGTCCGAAGATAGTCTTTCGACACACACTGGGTGCTTTACATGTTTCTTATGGACACCACACTGTTTCCTATCGTTTAGGCAGCTGGTAAACAAGTTAAGAGCCCAGCCGTTTTGCGTTTCAGCAGGAGAATAGCATGATTCACTTTGTTGAAAGCCTACCTTAAGTCCATAAATAAGAATACAACCATATTACTTTAAACAATGGTTTCTGATATTTTAATAATGTACTCAACTGTCGCTAGCTCAGTACTTGATAGTTCCCTAATTCATATTGTTACTTAACGAAAAGTTGGAGTTATTTAAAAATTTAAGTAATCTTCCTTTTTACGACTTTTTCACAGGATTTATATAATGAGGGCGGCACTGAAATGGGCCTGTCATTTGAAAATAATGTTTAAAGGTTACGTCAGGTGTGCTACGTCACCACAATTATATGCAAATAAAATAATACTGACATCGCTGCCAGTCCATAATAAAAAATTAAGGTTCACAAAATTCATAATACATCAGTTTTGAGGTTACGTTATAAAGCCTTCAAATGCATGCTCATATATATAACCAGCTCTATTTGCTATACGTTCGTTTTAACACAGTATTACCATAGAAGTGACAACACAAACTACTGAAATGGTGAGCTGTGACTGGCCCGTAAAATGAAAGCAAGTTAACCACCCAACAAAATTAAATTTCATTTCTAAATCCCTCGTGCCATACGACTAGACACTACGAAATGATGGGAACGAAATTGCATGCGACTAGTTTAACATCCAGCACACCACATCTCGCACACACCAACTCGCATACGATATCAACCTCTCGACTGAAATCTAGTAGCCTGACAAGTCGCACGATTTCCAGCATAAGGCCCCTGGCGTACAATGTGGGTGGGGAAGGGACCAGTCAGACGGGTAGCACCACCGACACTGGAACTTTAACTAGGCACATCACTACTATTAGCCACGCCCCCGATCCTACGCCATGCCTTTCCAACTGCTCGAACAGGTGGCGGCATGAAGAGCTTTGCTCGCCGAGACCCTAGGCCCCAAGGCCTCTTGAAGATGGAAGGGGAAGAATTTCTACAGTGGCAGGCAGGTGGTCAGCCGTCGGCGTGTCAGGATGGCAGTGCGATGAAGCCAGAGCCGCGATACGAGCGTAGCGACGAAAAGTGCTCTGCGATATAAAGTACTTTACGATGTCCAGATCGGTGGTTGGGGGTTTGTCACAGCACACGAATACAGCTGATGTCACAATGCCTGGGGTTGGAAAGGTGATTACAATCACACCTGCTCCTTATGATGGCCAGCTCGATGGCATGAGTAACAGCACAATACGAAAATGCCGCAGCCCTGAATTGCGGGACAGAAAAACTGCATACCTACTACCTGGCAGCAGTGTTGTGCTGTCCTGAATTCAGTATACTGCAATCTCTGCCTGAATGAGATCGCCTGGAGTATTCTACATTAACTTCTGCTCTGGAGCTGTGCTTTGAGGACCACTGTTTGCGACATGTTCACCATGCCCAACTTCGAAGTCGCAGCCAGCGACCTGGGGAGTCACTTCAGGAACTTTAGCATGACATCATGAGGCTAACCCATCTGTCGCTCGAGGGGTGTCCAGAGGAGGCGCGAGATGTGATTTGCATTGTCTTCTTTGTTGATGCAATTGTTGACATGGTGGTGTGACAAGCAGTGTGCTTGGCAGGACTTCATACCATGCAGGATGATCTAACCCCTACACTGGAAGTTGAGTCAGTGCGGCAGGTGCCAGCGAATCGGCGTATGGTTCGAGTAGCAACAGTAACAAGCCATGAGGTGGGGACCAGCATTGAGAAAACCCCCAAGGAAATTAAAACGGCAATCGATGTACATTTCCAGCAGAGTTGGTGATTCGGAACACTGGCCTCGATAGCAAAAACGACCAGAGTGCAGGGAGTGTGGGCGACTAGAACACCTGGGTGTCCAGTGCCGACATCACAAGCGATGGAACCGGGATCGGAAGCCAGGTGAGACCAACCAGTCTTCTCAAAATTCGAAATACATATAAACACCAGTCTTGAGGGGCGAAAGTCGGTGATTGCAGGAGGTAAGGCTCCACAATTCATTCAAGTACTTTCGGTAAAACAGGAACTTGTTGTATTGCTGGTAGAAGGTAGCCTGGATAATGTATTCTGTAGATACAGGGGCGACAGTCAATGTCATCAGGCCGGACATTATAGGGCCTTTCCTAAGCAAATACAATGTCTAAAAACTCTTAAAAATTGTAAATGGCAAGGAAATACTAGTGAAAGAGAAGAAAAGTGTGCAACTAAACTTTGGTGATCTCAAGTATGAACATGAAGTCTACATAGCAGATTTTGCCGATGCATGTTTACTGGGGCTAACTGTACTTTGAAAACTAAGTTTTCTGTATTAACAATCACTTAGGGGTCCTGAGAGTAGAGCAAACAGATTTTGTATTAATACAACGACTAGCATTATTGTTACCAGTCAGCTTACCAGTATTTTGTTGTCTGCTGCTGTGCTGCCAGCTTTGAGTGAAATTGTGACATTAATGTGCTGTGTAGTTAAATTTGTAATGTGCTTAGGGTTATGGTGAGAGGAAGTAACCTCCCTGAAGTACTTCTAGCAAGAACTTTAGTATAATCAAGCATGGAAAATCTTCCTGTTAGAAGGATAAACTTGACCGACAAGGCAATTCATCTTGAGGAGGGGGCCACGATCAGGTTGTGTAAAGGGGATAAATACCACTGGAGCGAAGGTATTAAGGGAGGACCATGTGAAGCATACATTGTCAGAAGGATAAACTTGACTGACAAGGCAATTCATCTGGAGGAGGGGGCCACGATCAGGTTGTGTAAAGAGATTTCCCAGGTAAACACCACTGGGGCGAATGTATTAAAGGAGGACCATGTGAAGCATACTCTGTCAGAACAACTTACAGAACTCTTGTAAATGACGAAGGAAAACCAGGACTAGAGACTAGAGAAGGCAGTTGCAGATCTCTTAGTCGAGAATCGAAATGATTTTTCATGTGGTTCACATTATCTTGGTAGGACATTTTTTGCATGACACCATATTGATACAAGAGATGCCAGACCATTCAAGCAGCTCCCCAGACATCTGCATCTTGTTTCACATGATGTGGTTGATGGCTTTCTGAAGGAAATATAGGATCTGGATATGATAGAGCCATTGATCAACCCATGGTCAACTCCCATTCTGTTGGTCAAGCAGAAAAAGGACTTCGCATGCTTTTGTGTAGGTTACTGGCAGCTGAATAATGTGACCAGGAAAGATTCTTATTCACTTCCTCGGATAGACAACACTTAGCATAGCCTAGCTGGGTCCCAACAGTTCTGAACCTTGGACATGATACAATAGTTACCGGTAAAGTGAAGTGGTGCCAGAAGATAGAGATTCGAACGTCGTTTCTGTACAAGGAAAAGGAATTTGGCAAGTTAAGATAATGCCCACAGTAGTGAAGACATTACACGAGTTGACTGAGAAAAAACTGAACATTTTGTGAACCCTTGAAATGAGACCTTGTTCAGAAAATTTAAGGAACTTTTATTTCACCCCTCCTGTCCCAGACTATCATAGCAGTGGTGGCAAGTTCATTTTAAACACAGCTGCGAGAGATCTGTAAATTGACGTTGTGTTGTTACAGATCCAGGATGGAAAAGAATGACCATTAGGGTATTGCAGCAAAGTGTTACATATGACACAAAGATTTAACTGTGTATCTCGCAGGGAGCTTCTGACAATGGTTCAGGCATTTTCACACTTTCACCACTAACTATACAGAATGCTTTTCTTTCTATAAGGCCATGCTTCATTACATTTCTTACTGAATTTCTAAATCCCAGAAGGATATATAGCTCCATTGATGCAGGACCTCAGTGTGCTCCGTTTGTGAGCACCAAGATAAGCTTGGGAAGACACCAGCTGCTCGAAGAACGAAAATCCAAAAGTTCACAACTGATGATAAGCCTTCTCTCTGGTGTGATAAAAAGACTGGCGAAGATAAGAGAATGTCCTTGTTCTTAGGCCAATACTAGAACGGAAGGAAATGGACCAGCGCCCAGAGTGGACTAAGCTATCTAATGAAAGTGCTACAACCAAAGAATATTAGGCACAATGTGATTCTGTAGCTCTCAGAAGTAGTGTGCTCTACCAGAACTGGGAAAGTGGAGATGACAAACAAGCACATTTATAGCCAGTGCTCCCACAAATTAGAGTTCCAAAGGTTTTGAAAGAACTTATTATTATCTGGAGGACATTTTGGAATTAATTAGACTCTCAACAAAGTTAGAATGCGAATCTATTGGTTACATTGCAGGGGCGGTGTTGAGAGCTGGTGCAGTACATGTGATGCCTGTGCTGCAAGGAAGGGACATATAACTAGAGGGCGTGGCCATCTTAAGAAATGCAATACATTGTTGGAGTCCCATTTGAGAAAATCGCAGTAGACATTTTTGGTCCCTTACCAGTGACAGAGAGAAGGAAACGGTAACTACTGGTGGTGCAAGACTATTTCACAAGCATTCTGAAGTCATACCAGTAATTAATTAGGAGACTAGAATGGTGGCTGATGTTTTAGTGAAGCATGTATTCTCCAGGTTTTCTCCAGGTTTGAAGTACAACTTAAATTTCACTCCGGCCAGGGTCGCAACTTTGAAGCCAAATAATTCCAAGAGGTGACAAAAATCTGGGAATGAGGAAGATATGAACTACACTTTTGCATCCTTAGTTAGAATGGTTGAGCAGATGAACCATACCTTGTAACAATATCTGTCAATTTTTGTGACATATAATCAAGATGATTGGGACTTCAAGTTGCCCCTGTTCCTCTTCGCATATCGGTCTGCTATTCATGTAGCTACAAGTGTAACACCTTCGAAGATGCTGTTTGGGAGAGAGCTACGCCTTCCAAGTGATCTGCTGTTTACACAAACAACAGAAGTAGAGCAGCCTACTTCGCTGTTCATGTGTGCCAGAGAACTGCGTCGCATATTTTGGCACAACCCATGACATTGCTCGGCAACATTTAAGGGTCAACTGCAACAGGATGTAAACAAGGTATGATCGGATGGGACCTGAAGAGACATTTCAAGAAGGGCAACTTGTGTGACTGTACAATCCACAGCAACGAAAAGAGTACTGTCTGAAATTACAGAAATGTTAGGAAGGTTCTTACAAGCTTGTCAAGAAGATAGATTAGATGTTTTTTTAGGATTGCTCATTGGCGCTCTTGGGCAGGAAAACCAAATGTCGTCCTCATTGGAAGGCTAGCTCTTTACAATGGACCAGAGAGTATTGTGTATGCTCAAGACGAACTGCGGGTCACCTCACTTTTAAACATATTTATTTATTTTTATATTTGTACCAGGTATATATTTTCATATTTTAATCATAAATTGTGACTAAATCTTCCTCTGAGGAAATATTTGTATCTTTCATAGTTTTTGTGTAATGAGTCGTAAACTTCAAAATTTTCACTTTATGGTTTTATGTAGCCTACACCACTAAAACCGACTGACGTACCAAACCAAAAAAATTCACAGTTTATAAGAATATTGTAGGCTATGATTTGACATGTATAAAAACAAGGCAAAATAAATTTTAGTATTTTAAAAAAATTGTTGAAATTTTTAAATTTTTGTTTAAAAGTTTTGCATTTTTTATTAAATACAAAAATGTATAAATTTTTGTTTTTATATGTGTCAAATCATAGCCTACAACATTGTTATACGCTGTGAATTTTTTTGTTTGGTATGTCAGTTGGTTTTAGTGGTGTGCATAAAACAGTAAAGTGCAAATTTTGAAGTTTACGACTCATCACGCAAAAACTGTGAGAGATACAACAATTATCTAAGAAGAAGATTTAGTCACAATTATTGTTTAACTTAAGAAAATAAATATCTGGTACAAATATAATTTCAAATAAAAACGTTGAAAACTGAGGTGAACCACGCCCTTAAGACGGGGGCAGTGCTGCCGAGTTGCGGCCATAGGGCGACCAGCAGAAGCCGATATAGTGGCGGCAGGATTAAAGGACCTCGACGCACACTGTATGGCCTGTGTTTTCCTTTGTGGCATGCCGCAACAGCCACCTGCACGCCTCCCTTGAGTTTAGTTAAAACTCTGATAGATGGCCTAGATTTTCCCTGGGTGTACTCTCTTCTTCTGGACGGTGCAGTGACCCTGATGCGACGTGCTTCTCAGAGCTCCAAGTTAAAGACTTGCTGCGGCATGCCTGGACTTTTGATTAACAGTATAAATGGAAGCTGTGCCAGATACAAAGTTTTGCTGAAAGAAATTTTATGTGAGTGAGTCGTAGCGATAGTGAAAGGGTGCGAGCGATATTTAAGAATGTTCGGCGAGATTGTTTGCTTCAAGCAGTAGTGTTGACGATGGTGTTCCGGGATTTCAATAGGACCATCAGGGTGTTTCAAGCTATGACATTGGGTCCACCGTTTGTGAGCTATCAGAGATATGTTATGTATATAGTTGGATTTTGTTATCGTTTTGTGTGGAGTAATTATTTGTTTTGTTTGCTGTTATCTTGTAGCATACTGGTGAGTGTTAAAAGAACATTTGTTTAATTGAGATCGAACATTAGTGACTTTCAGACATTTTGGTGTAGAGAGTTCTAAACAAATTAGGTTATCATTATTTAGTTTCTTTTATTTAATCAAATACCTCTATTGCTCAGCGTACCTTGCCCGAACGTCTAAC
>PNEQ01113422.1:11860-31977 GCA_003012365.1 Medauroidea extradentata
GTATTTTCTTATTTGAATACAGCATTAGTGAAACAACATCAATTGCAAACGACCTCTCTGTATTTAATATACTTTAAAATATTTATTTAAGTTCTTACTGACATACCTACTGACTGTATAATTCTATTTAATCAGCGGCAGTACAAAGCGACGCAACCGAATCGATTATCGTTGGCACACGCCGCTATTGCTTCGCGCCTCAGAGATAGTTTAAAATTTCACCGACAGATGGCATCAGAGTTAGGTTTTCGCCGCATTGCAACATGCAGTTTGTTTTTCCGTTGTGTAATGAATATGGGTTTCTGATAAACACATGCAACGTCGTCGTTCACTGCAGTATGTTGAACGGAATTTTAATTCTTGAGTTACGTGTGCCGTGTGTTTTTTTTAGTGACGGTTTTAATTTAAAAGTTCAAATATACTGTGCATGGATTTACGAGATTCGTAACGGTAATTAATAGCGCCGTTAGAGTAGACGCAGAGAAACCAGTGTTATAAGACTTTTACTCGCAGGTATTTATAACTAAGATTATTACTGAGTATAGCATGTATTCAGCCCCCGTGCATTTAATGAGTACATATTGTAGATAAAATTTATCGGAGCACTGTAACGTAAATATAAACATTGTACAAGCCTATGTAAATAAAAGCACGTGGCAATGTTGATGTTTACATGTAGCGGAAAGATATAAACTGGCAGAAAATATAAATTAATCAGGGCTTTTTTTTAGTGCTCACTTTATTCCGAATCACCTATACTAGCATAATTTCTCCTATGACCAGTTTTGCAAGATTTTACTGGTCACACCTATGTTTAAATCGTCCGGATCAATGCTTGACTCATGTTCACCGAATGTTCCTAACAATATCCAAATTGATATAGTCCGACCACATTAATATTTTTTATGTACCGACTTCGAGCAGATAGCATTTCAGGAGCATTTGTAATGTTCGAGTGTGCTCGATTCATTTTTCTCTTCAAAGGAGCGATTCTCTTCGGTCTCAAAAACATTTGCTGTACGTCCGCAAATACAGTGTTCACCCGGGGCATACGGAGCTAAACAGAAAAAAATTACTTGCCCTTCGTTATTTACTTAATACAATTATGTTTGGCATCACAGTATAGGAAGCTGGGATAGTACCAGCAGTTTAATATGGGTGTGATCGTAACCAAGCTGGACATATATATTTATGTGAGAGTTGTTTACGCCAATGTCTCTTTCGCTGGCTAAGTGGAAAACACATTACCAATTCAAAATACTACCTGATGCAGCGTCTATTTCGAGTTAAAGTTTACCGCGCTTTTACTGCAATATGTCGTGTAGCTTACGTAAATTAGATACATTTATCTATCAATAAGATGCGGCTATTCGCAGTAATTTTTATGTGAACACAGTTACAGATGATGCGAAACTAAATGTATTGCTTATGTCTTTGTATGTTTTATGCAATGGGAGTGTATGAAGTTGTTTACAATATTGGACGTACGCCATTGCCCTCTTCTCTTGTGTGGATTTCTGGGACGAAAATTGTATGGCAATGGCGTACGTCCAATATTGTAAACAACTTTAAATGTATTGCCTCCATTCGTGGCGAATTTCGGACAGCGATGTTAGCGGTATAGTCATTTATACTCTGATACGAATTTGATTCAAATGTGCTTCATTAGTTACCTACATTGCGTAATTCGTTGTCTTCAAGTAGCCTACCTCCAAGATATTCAGTTATTTAGAATATAATGTGTCAAAAAGTTGCGAATCCATTGGTAGACAATTGAGTAGTTGTTTATTTATGTGTCGAATAACAAAATATTTTAGCAAAATATTTTGGTGAAATGAGGTCTAATAATATTTTCATAGTTACAAGAAACAGCCAGCATTTTTAGATACCATTGGAGTTACAAAATATTTTTTGTCCCGTTTTCATTTATCTTATGAGATTCAGTTCGATGAAAACGGAGAAAGTAATATCAGCACTCTGCACCTCACACATAATCATGTTTTCCCCACATCTTACATTTTGTTGACCAAGAAACAATGACACGGTATACCTCAGAATAACGACTATACCGTAGATTTATTTTATTGATTGTATATACAGCAGTTATCAGTGACAATACGATACAGTTTTTGAGTCTTTACAACAGACTGAATACAATACCATATAATCATTTCACAGAAACGAGTCAATATTGCAGACCGACAAAACATCTCATATGCACAATCCACACTTGCGACGCAATGTTGCCATGATTTGATTTTATTTATTCTGGGACATACTGTAGTTTGTGTCACTTATTTACCACATATTTTAAATACTTACTCTTCATATGTCGTTTACGTATTTTTATGTGCAAATGTGATTAAATTGACATTTTATGTCAAGTTTCAGGCTGATAATTTGTTTATTAAATTATATTTTGCACAAGGACTACTTTATAAACATCAGTACGTAGGCAGTGCTTCTACAGTCGACGCCAATTTTCAGTGAAATCTTTAAAAAATTCTTAGAAGGAATTTTAGCCGAGCCAACAACATAATGAGTGATGATGTAGGCCTATTATTAATGCCAATGTTTCGCCAGTCTAGGGTAGTTTCTCAATACCACCAAACAAAAAAGGTTAGATTACTTTTATAGCATCATTGAATGCCGGTTAAATTCACCTTCGTAGCAACTTTGAGGTACCTACCAGCAATATATATTATTGCTGGTTGTTAGGTTGACGCTAATTATAGAATTGTGACTTCGACAATTTAACATTTTAAATAATTTTGAGACATTACAACTTAATCATCCAGGGTTGTCAAATAATTCCGTTATTAATTCACAAATTATATATTTCCTTTTCTAGAACAAGGATGTTGCAGTCTTCTATGCAGTTTTTATTCACTATGTACGGAAACATTTTCTGTTTTTTAATTGTTTGCTAACATTATAGACTTATCCATTATTTTGCAAATTTTTGTAGCAAACTATAGTTTTGTGTAACAGTGTAGCAAGGCTTTAAAAGGGATTTTTTTCTTCCTTCGTAGCAAGAAATCAGAATATATGAGTTCACGGACTTTTTGTAGCATGTCAATAATTAGGAGTTTCTGACATTCTGTGTTCTACAATATCGCATGTTGTATGCAAAGTTCCTTGGACTTCTCAAACCTTTGTTGAAATCGAAATGTAAGTCTAATGGAACAGCGTTCTCCTTACCTTTCACCGTAGATCCAGTTATATAGTTTGAGAAATTTTAAATCATATTCGTAATTTTATGTATGTTTAATATAACATATGTTCTTCGTGGTATAGTAGAATTCATCGAATTGTTTCCGAAAATCGATAAGAATGTGTGGAATTCTGCAATTTAATATATCAAAAGGACTAGAAGTCTAGGTTTTAGATTAGCTTGTATTTTTAATTCTGTTGCAGGTAGATGCACAACTAGACCCATGCTGTGGTCTACAAAGCCAGATGATCCACGAGTAGGATGATGAAATGATCTCCGAGCTGTGTATAGAAAGGATCTGTTTATTCTTGGCTGCTGAGCGAGTTAAATACTGTACGTCAAAATCGCCTGTGCGCTTCAAAGTAGCTTAAATTTACAACACAAAGTTATTAACAGTTTTATATTATGAAGTGGCTGTATTTTAACGGTGTCAACACGCTTGCTAGCTTTGTCCAGCTTGGGCTTTTTTTTTACACAAATTGGAATGTTAGCGAAACTTTAAGCAAATATCTGGTGTATAATTTTCTGTGACGCATGAAATGAATGAAGTTTTATACAATTGTTGAAAGTGTGATTCACAATTTTATATTTTGTTCATGAGTGCTAAAAACAGTATCCCTAAGCTCGTAAGAAAATTAGTTGAAAACAGGAAATCGTAGTGATTTGTTCGGATATTATAATTTAGAAATGCTGTCAGTTTTTCGCTGTAAACATAGATATTAATTTTTGGGTTAGTTAAGAGTAAAGGCTTATTGACCGTAGATTTTTTCTCAAATAACCGTGCAGGCATTCTGTGAAATATTAAACATAAATTTTTACTTGTATTGTATTGTTACTTTTCGATGTAACTTAAAGTATTTTCCATGGCACTGATAACCTGTCTATTGATAATTACGTTTAGTTTACGTCCTGTTGGTTTATTATTGAATGCTTAACCACAATCGAGGGTCAAGTAAAATCACGACATTATATTGAGTAATCATTCGCAGAATTATTCTCTTGGCAACCAGATATTGTTATTCTGATTTCTAAGTATTTATTGTTCATTTGCATTATGTATAATTTGGTAGTTTTTAAAATTTCGAATTAATTAATTTCTGCACCTTTAGTAATGCTGTAGCAGTATTTAAGTTGATATGGAATGCAGGTTTCTTTTTAAATATAAATAGCTATAATTGTTTTTTCTCAAATCTCATCTGAGATTTGTGAAAGTTTAGTTTCTATAAGCAACAGTGAGATAGCTACATTGTAAAGAATCTTGACTCCCATAATATATATATATCTTCTGAAATATATATTAGCACTAACCGACACTGAAAAATTACTGTTAGACTACAGAATAATAAACGCTATATAAGGCCGAGACATTATCACATGCTATCAATCGTAAGTAGAGGCAAGTGACTTGAAACAATGACTGCACTTTTCAAGCTAATGTTTGCATTTCTTCCCATTAGTCGCCGATACGCAAAACTGTGAGTTAACTATGTCAACATTAAACATTTTACCGTAAGTATACATGTTTAATTTTAGAGGAATATCTCTGCGAATCCTGTTTACATTTTTGAAGCGCGAGCAGTTATCTGAATCACGATCAGGGCAGGTGCAAGGTAATTTGGTGCCCTAAGTGAACAACCTGAAGTGCCCTATTTTGGTTCTCAAATTCCCCGTGTGTTAAGGTGGCTGCCTGCTCATGCCGCCAAGCCGTGTGCAGAGCTTTGGCTGTTACAAGATTACTCGAACACTGCTCAACGCACGTGAGTAATGTCTACTTTTGAACAGCATTCAAAGAGCGCTACATGTATGTATATCCATTTCAATTTCACCAGTGCTCTTTAAAGCATATTTTCTAGTGGCCGAAAAATGGCGAAAATTGACTTATCACTGTATTTTTTTGGTTGGTAAATATTGCAGTGGTATATTCTAAAATGTATAGGTTTGTACAGTTGAGCTTTATATTTAATAATACGTCTTAAAATCATAGGGTCACCGCGGTCTCTGCACGCCTGTTCTGTGACTTGCGCCTAGAAGCAAGGCAGAGGCGTGAAGCGAGCGTTATCTCGTTACTGCTTCTGTACTTCTAGACCTGGAACGCCCAAAATATGGCCAACCAGCGACTACCTTAATAGCCCTCCGTTACTCTTAAATTATTTCTAAACTTGAAATAAATATAAGTAAATAACAAACACAACACGAGCACCCACTGCGATATCTAGAGAAAGCAGATTCTAAGAACATTGATACTTCCTCAATTATAATCTGTCTCTACTTACAGCTCGAGAAATAAACTACAAGAATTTATTTTCCAACTTGCTGCATGTTTCAAACGTGTCATAATGATTCTAAATAATTTTACATAATCTATAATGTTAATCCAAATACTTATAAAATCCTACAAAATCGTATTTACATTGAGTTTTTATGATCTGATTGCAAAGTGTGTTGTATCTGCTGTTGATCATCCTGCGGGCCTCAGCATCTTGGCGCTCTACGTGGCAGCCTACTTCAAGTTGACTTGATCACGAGATACATGAGTACCTTGATAACAAAACGAGCTAACTCCGAAATGTAAGTTTTTCAGCAAAGACAAAAATGTATGTTTAACTAATTATAATTTTATGTTAAAGTTCTCAATAATCCACACATTAAAATGATTTTGAAAGGAAAATCTCTATATTTTAAATAAAACTTTTGTATTTCAAATATGTAAACACGAAGTTAACATGGATATGCGGCAGAGAATAATAAAATAAAACAAAAGTGATTGACTTTACACGCCATCATTTTCGATCGCAAGTGATATTACTGTATATTTATAAGCATATAGAAAAGTGTTACAAACTCTAACAAAATACCAGGACATCAAACCAATACATCACTGAAAGATATGTTTACCTAGTTATAACTTTATGTAAAAGTTCTCGTAAGTTGTGTAATAATCTACTAATTAAAATTATTTTGAAAGAAAAAACTACATTTTTTAAAATAAAATATGTAAACATGGAGTTAGAATGGTAAGGCGGCAGAGAATAATAAAATAAAACAAAAATTAACTATATACCAGGATGTCAAACCACTAATGTTAAGAACTTAACGAGATCAGTTTAAAACCGAACCTTTGGCACGATTTTTCTTCATCTTCCTTTAAATCAAGAGACGCGATGGGCACAGTAGCTAGAGCGAACGCCTTCCACCAGGGCGATCCAGATTCGATTCCAGGTGGCGTCGGTCCCCTGATTTTTGCACGTGGGAATCGTGCCGGACGATGCCATTCGTCAGCGAATTTTCTCGGGGATCTCCCGTTTCCTCCACCCCTCCATTCCAGCGCTGCGCCATATTCATTCACATCATGTCACCCCTCACCAGTGCTAAAGACCTACCTAGACGTTAAGTGCAGACCAAAATCTCTTCATTCTTAATTTTAATTGAAATCAAGATTAATGCACACATCTAGGTTTGTAGGATGGGGTTGGTGCTATCCCTAGATTTATAAATAGTTCATAAGTGTTATAATGTTTTATACACACATTGTTATAATGAAGATAAACCCTTTATTATGTCTTGATACTTAGTGTCAGTATTAGTGCGGTGTAATTTTAGCTCCTCCGCTCTCTGTCTCTAATTTGGTCAAAACCAGATGTGAAGTTTCCCCAACAAAATAATATCATTCTAATTTCTCAATTTAAATTAATAGCTTCATTTACTTTAACAACATTAGTAAGTGCCAAATGACAGCTTCATGTTATTTCCCAGGCGAACAGCCACACGTTGTAAACATACACAATATTTACATATTGCATAAGAATATAACGTAGTTATTGTACTGAGTTTTGTATTCATTGCCGTTACATCATAATAACAAACACTTCTTACACGAGACTCTTCATCCAGGAAACATTTCATTCACTTTTACATTTAATTACTGTAACGGTTATTCTTAATTGTAATCACTGCCACAATCATGCATTTCCCAATCCTACTGTATTATGACGACAAAAAATTTCTTCGTCACGAGATATGCTTTTCGTGAACTAGGTGTATTTGTATTTATGCACATGCCGTTATGGTTTGTTGCTCCAGTTTAGCACACATTGAAGAAACATCTTACATCACTTCTGGGGCTACCAAACCTATTGTAAAGGGACAGCACTCGACCGCGCGCAGTGACTCGAAAAGTTACGCCAACCCCCTCTCCCCTCTGTATATACGCACACCGGGGTTGCCGTTTCCTTTCATATCGCTGACATCACGGGTCGTCTGAGAGGCGAGAATCACCCATTATTGCTCAGCTGACCTTGAAAGCACAGGCCTAGACCTGCGGCTACGTATAAATATATACAGCTCGCAGAAGCCATTAGTAGGGTTTTTGTTATGTTTAGCCGGTGTGTGTAAGTGGCAAATACGACCTCGACCACGAAGGTGTGACGTCGTCGCAGCAAGGAGCTGCGCGGGACCAGAAACCCACGTGGCATCAGTGCATAGAGCAGCGGAATAGTACGGGTATTTTAAGATGGTGCATTCGTGTGTGCAGGAAGGACGAACAGGTTATACTGTTGTTGTAAATAGTAAGATATTTCTGGAAAAATTTGTTTTGAGTGACCAGCAAGTTATTGAATCTGAAGGTTTTTTTTTTTTGTGAGAGAAATAGACACATTGATTACCTTTATGCTTACAGTAAGGATTTAAGTTGTTATGTATTATTTGTAAATAATAAAATGTACACATCAATTTGCGTATTTGTGATTATAGATAAGTGTTCTTTTAATATTGTATAGTATTTAATTAAGGTTTGTAAGCAATTATAAAATTTAACTAATTGTTTCATATAACTTCTCAATACATCCATCCCGATCGAACCTGCAGACCTGTTATGGCTCAACGATGCTAGTTTGCTTTCAAGCGCAACTTTTCGCTGCATAGTGGTTAAGACAGTGTTTTTATGATCATGTCCGCCTTCGTTTGCGAACGTCGCTAAATTTCCGTCGAAGCAAAACTTAGCGTCATTATAGATTTTTGCGAGGACTTAACAATGCTTCTCAGGAGATATGTTTCTCTTTCAAGTAAAATATACGAAAATGTTTTTATGTTAAGAAAAAATTACCTTTTGCTAACATCATTGTTAATGTTACTGTTACCTAGTGTATGATTGATTGATGTTAATAAATTTGACGTCTTTCCGGGAGGTACAGCAGGCTGAAGTTCTTTTAGAACAATTTAATTATTATTTGACTGTGCTATTGAAGACTTTTTGAAAGTAAAAAGTATTGAAATTTTAATTTGAGTTCTTAATTAGGCCTACATATTATTCATATTGTTATTTATATAACAAAAATATTCTGAACAACATTTTCTATCTGCCTCACACCTCCAGTGTAATGATGGTCTTATGACGCCATTGTAGTGTACAGGTGTGCGCAGTGAAATGATGTACGGCATTAAATTCAAGGTAGGCATCGATATATAAAGCGTTAATATAATCTTTTAAAATTACTAACGGAGCTATTAGCCGAGGTAGCGTCTGAATATGTTGAATAATGCGTGTATTTGCGTCGTGTGGAGTGCCCTACAGACAACTCGCTAGTTTGCACAGACTTTGCGATGAATTTGCTTCCCGGTGACGGATCACAGACGTAAAACGTGGGAGTTATAATTTGTTTCGACGCTATGCCAGGTTTAGCGTCTGTTACGAATGCATAACTGCTTTGCGTCGCACGGTCGTAATAGAGCTGCTGGACATTAAACATGTTACACTATAAATAAACATTTCTGGCATGTTACACGTAAGAATCATTTTACTTTACAGTTGTGTTCGTCTTTTCCATGCCTCGTTTATCTTCTTTTATAAACAAATTGCTTTCAGGATAATGCAGTTGTAAAAAAAACTGTCTATTTTTATGGTGCTATGTTCAGAACTACGACACGATTATCGTCTCGATTTGAGATTTTGTATGGAAACGTTTCCTTGTGAGAACATCCCATTGAGAGTATTACGACTTATTATGTTTATCTCTATTTTCTGTTCTTAAAATTGTAATGGGAATGTTATTATTAATATTTACATTTATGTCTTGGTTTATTAATGTTGAGAGTTGCCGGTTGGACAGCGTTTTAAATGAGCTTGAGCTTTTCTCTGCTTAGGCAAGAAGAAAATAGGAGCGAGCAATTTTGTATTAACATATTTTATATGTCTTTTAGGTTATTCAATTACTTCAGTACATTCCATATATTTTGGACTCAGTTAATCCCAAGATGAAAGGAACTTGTGATTTACAACCCCGGCATAACCTCGCTTCACCATGGCTACAGCTCCAACACCATGTAAATTACCAATATCTTTCAGACAATATACAAGCTCCGTCTGATTTATTGGAACTTTACTTCGATATGTGCAACTAGAGCATTTAAAATTACAGTTATTATCATATTTTGTTCAGTGTTGTGGCACTGGATTAGGTTGAATAACGTCGCTTATTATGAACCCTGGTTTTCTTTGTTTACAATTTCATTCGAGGATTTTCAAACTGAAAACTTTCCTTAAGCTACTGAAACGTAAAAAAACACACTTTGCATTTATCTTATCCTTGGTCTATATGTAATGTTAATAAATATATAAAGTAATATAAACTAATTTGTTCACTTGTGTTATTCATGAGTTCCCAGAATAACTTTATTTCCACATTTTATTTTTTTATGTCTTGCGACAATTTTCCCGAAGACGATTTATTTCATTTTCTTTTTTCTGTGGATATAAGATTTTAATTCAACTGAACTGGAAGACATTATTCTTTTTTTTTTTTTTTTGTGGATGGTGTTAGCTGTTTTGCACCGTGTGTTTCTTTAAAGCTTTATAGAACTGTGAGCAACCCTAGCATCGCTTTCGGCACTACTTCTTGTTATTTGGAGTGTCTGTTCTCTTACTTGGACCGTTATTCTGTGCCGTGGACTTGCTCAGTAGGCTTCGCCGATTTCAGCCAGTAGGCTGGGTCTGTGTGTTAGCTCATCATTTGCTGGTTGCTTCTGATTGAGATTACACGCACTTCTGATATAGTGGCTTAGTAAAGGAGATCGACGTCCGGCCCGATGACGGCAGGGCATGAGCGGTAAGGTGTATATTTTTCGAAACCTTCAAAATTTCTAGATTATATTTTGGCTCGTCGTGGAAATTGCCGTTATGGCTTGCTGAAGTTCGTGTCAGTTTGTAACGCGGTGTCTTGTTAAAAGTACTTGAAATATTATAACTTTGAAACGTTGAGTAGTTTCCTTGCATTTTGCATGTGCTTGACCTACCTAAGCCTTGTTTAAACGTTTGTCTTGCATTGCCTGAATTTGGAAGTGTTGAGTTACATTGAAGTGCCGAATCAGTTTACGCACGCTTTTTTGGTCCTTGAAGTTTCTTCGTCTTGTAAACTGCCCAGGTATTTTGTCACGTACGACGCATACGCAACTCCTTTAACGATACTTTTAGGGTTGTTAGCTTACGGGTTTGTTTTCCTCGCGTTTTGTATGTTTTCCTGCGGAGCCAGTTTTGTGGTAGGCCTATTGAAATATGTTTAGTAACCTTATATCGTAACATAGTTGTTATGCTGTATTTTTACTGATGTATTATTTCTGTCCATAGGTTCGGACTTTATCCAAATGCGTTTGCATTAGCTTGAATTTAACTGCGCGTAGGGTAACTAGAGTGAGATTTTGGTCAACTCTTAACATCTAGGTCTACAGCGTTGTTGAGGGGTGACATGATCTATGAAGCAGCGCCGAAACGAAGGGGCAGGGGAAACGGGTAAACCAGGAGATCCCCTAGAAAACTTACCGACCAGCGGCATCGTCCGGCACGATCACCAAGCAAAATCTGGAGACCTTCCCCGCTTGGAATCGAACCCTTGGTGGGAGGTGAGTGATCTAGCCATTGCGCCAACTGTGGCTCCCACTACGTGTAGGATTTTGTACTCAGCGTCTTAGTTACTACATTGGATTATTGATAAGATGTCTGTTAGCAATGAAGTCTCGCAAGCTAATGTGGCTGGTTTATCGGAAGAATGCGTGGGTTTTCAAAGCCCGTATTCAATTGTCAAATTCTGTAATTGTACTTTGGTTTTGACGGGGTCCCACGTGACCAAGCATTTATGTAAGGATTGTATTGAACAAGCCATTTTTTTTAACTTTGTAATTCATTCTCCACCTAGCATGTCACAGAATATTTATTTTTGTATTCTAATGTTTTTGTCATTTTATGGGAAGGAATTAAAACTTCATTGGACTCAGATTCGTGTAGAAGATTTTTGCAGCGTATTTGCATGTATAGTTTACCTTGCGCGTAACAGATGGATATGTAATAGGTCAACTACGGTGCAGTTGAATATACAAGTAAGACATCGTACAGTACCAATTAATGTTTATCCAACTACAACATAAATACTCTCATAATATATAAGACAGTCCGATTAACGTACATACTTAGGTACTTGAGTCATAAGCTGGGAATAAATCCACGATAACTTCATTATATAATTTTATTTGAATGTCACATGCTCTTTTGTGGGTATTTTTACAGTCATGATATTAGGGTTAATTTTCCTCTATGGTATGAAATGATGCGCAGTTGAATGAGTAAAAATTTATTATTATAACCTTAAATTTCGGCGTTTTAGAGTTGAAATGTTTTGAGAAAGTCATGTAATTAATTTTTTAATTTTTTAACACATAGAGCAAACGCCTGTTGAGAAACTATTAAGAAGACTACACTAATGGGCATACTCTACTATCGTGCACTTGGTGGACGACCCGTCCACAGGCAGGAAGTCAAAGCAGGATAGTTCAGTTCAGAAGTGACTTCCAGCAACGATGTGCAATCATAGTCGGGCTCTAAAATTTTTGAAATATTATGCGCAAACATTATTAAAAGTGGTACATGAATGTTTAGATCATAGAACCGAGTAAACTGGCGCAACAGTAAAACTTTGGACTCGCATTTAGTAGGGCCTGGGTTCGAATTTCGACTCTGCCCATCATGATTTTGGGATTCACGAAATCACTCTGGTATACAGTTGTGAGTAACAGTTTCTGATGACCTGGCTATCGACAAGATGTAAAACCCAATACAATGAAGTGAAGATATTTTGGTCAGCACTTAACATTTAAGTCTTAATCCCTGGTGATAGGCCAGGGGGGAAGTAATATCACCTTGGATGAAGCAAGCCATTTTGCGTTGGGCACATACACATCTAGGGAATTACTGCCAGAATTCTTAGATTTCTTTATCTTTAACGGTCCTTTATTACATACGCACCTAAGGGCCTTGCTATTTCATTTCACTTCAGCAACTCCGAAACTTTACTTTCCAATCGTTCCCCCTACCACCACGAATAATGTAATATCTGTTGCCTTTTTACTATATCAGTCCCTGTAATGAATATTAGAAATAGTCCACAAACACTAATATACAGGATGTTCACAAAAACACCTAAAAACTCAGGCTGGTTATTTCTTGTGAAAAATGAAGCAGAAAATAGGAAAGACACTTTGTATGTAATCGTGATATTAAAGGAGTTATTTGCCTTTGAAAATCAAATTTAAAACTTTCATTTCTCCACAAACCGAACAGTGATCGACTTAAACTGACAAAACTCAGGATATTACTTCTAGACAATAAGGCGGACAAACCAACAGTAAACGTTACTTTATACCTTCTACACTTACGAAAATAATAGGGGTGGCCTCCTTTAAATTGCTAACAACTTTTTTAATGTCAAAAAATCCAACATTTAAGAATCAATTATTGGTAAATGTGACCATAGTCATAAAATAAAGCACCATTCGTTTGCAAAAAAAAATTATTTGCTTGATTTTGGCTTATTTTAATAATACAATTGGTTATAATTTGGGTGCAAAAATCTTAAAAGTTTTGATGTTTTTTGCTACCAAAAAAAGCAGGTACTATTTATGTTATCGATGGCCCAGTTCAAAAGGAAAGCAACTAAAAAAATTGCATTTTTGAGTTTAAGTCACCAACACATAGACAAAAGTGAAATCTACTCAGTTAAAAAAAACACGTAAATTCACTTGTTATGGTATCATGGGTCTTTATTCTGATTGCCGGTAAAGAGCTGCAAATTGTATTTATTTTATTTTAAAGTGTGATGATTTCAGCAGAGGCAGACTATAAACATTTTAAACACTTTAAATAGTAGCCTCTGTACGTTTGCTCCAAACTATCACCGACCAAATATGTTCATTAACAGGTTTTTCGACGAAACGAAAATATTTCTATATGCATTTTACTCAAAACTGGTAATTTAGAGTTGTTTCCCTTTATAACTATGCCATCGATATGTTTGTAACAAAACAATATAGGGGTTCCTCTACATTAGCATTATCTTGCCTTACATTATGCCTAATTTATATTATACCTATGAGTACAGCGTTGGGCATAGCAGAGTCAGTGGTAATTTTTATAAAAGGAACGGTTCGTCCCTCCTTGTACTGATGGGTAATATACAACTTTACCTCTATTTTAATGTCAGTAGATCGGTTCTAGTGAAAAATAATAAGAAACGCAAACGAAAATGGTGGACTAGATCTTCGCTGCAGGAACGAAATGGGTGATTAACAGCGTTTCGGAATGAATTAAGCACAATAAACTCATGTTATTTGGTGATGTTGACGCAATTGTGAACAGAATAAGCCATGGAGATCAATGGTTATGTAACCAACACAAAGTGGCTACGATTTGCTATAGATGTTTATGTTTGGGAAGCAAGCAAAAATGCTAACATTATAAAGAGCACATTATGTTACCTTTCTGCGCAGTCTTTCGGGTACCAAATCTACTATGCCCGGAGATTGACCCCTTGCGAGTGTAAGGGAACGTGGCTCAAACGGAAGCAGAAATGCTAAAATAAAATAGGTATAGTAACTGTACGGAATGGGGAATCGTGTGAGGCTGACTTTATCGCAGCATAGATACAAAGGGCCTCTTGTTGCTTGAATTGCCATCTGTTACATGCTTTAAGGGCTCTCTGCACCGAAAAAATCTTAATCTTTTAATTGTACCAAACACTGCCCGACTCTTACACATTGTAATATTTGTAACGACGTACAAAATTTTTTTTTCGGGTTTCATATTTTTCGTACAAACTGACGTCAAAGTAGCTATTTGACCATTTTCGCTATTAACCGAAAGTAAAAACTATTCATACGATATGAATGAAATAATTTGGAGTATAATTAAATGTATTGAGGTACAGAATGTCACCTTTGTAATTTCACGTAAAATTTTTTGTGATAAAACACAATTCTCGAATGCACCTAAATTTTTGCATATCTTTAAATCCCTGCATTTAAAAATAAAAAAAAAATTGCGTGAAAAACAAAGGTATCATTCTGCATCTTAGTACATCTACTTTCACTCAAAATTATTTCATTCGTTTCTTTCAAATAGTTTTTACTTTGGGTAAGTATTAAAAACTGATAAAGTACTTCTTTGAAACGCGCTTGTACGAAAGATATGGGACCCAAACATTTTTTTATTATTTGGCAATTACTATTGGTGTAATGTGTAAGAAATTGACACTGTTTGCTAGAGTATAAAATTATGAAATTTCCGTGCAAAGCAGTCTTAAGAAGAATATGCATGGTTTTCAAATTTCCGCGCTTTACATGTGGGAACAGCGGAACGATAAGAGCCCGATTACCACGCTCGACGAGAAACTTGACGCTTCAATTCACAGCGCTTTAAGAGGGCGTGGTACATAATTCAACGCTAAAAGCATTAATCTATAACTGTATGATTCTTGAAGCCAATTTGCGAAAATTAAACGATAACATTCCTAGAGAATAGTTTTAGCCAGCGTTTTAAATAAAGGGCAAATACCATTATCTAGGATTGTCATTGAGTATTTTACCCATATTGGCTTCGAAATAAGTGTAGTGATCAATTGATGTTTTCAGCGTTTATTTATCTACCATGCACTCTTAAGGGGGATTATGCCCTAAATAAATAATGTTAAAATGAACTTGAAATTATTAATTTTGTAGTAGACATAAATGACAAGTATTGGAGAAACATAATTTTTTTAGAAAAAAAAATTTTATATATTTTTTGACACTTTAAACGAACTTTGCAGCCATTACAGCAAGAATCATAATAAAAATTTTTACTAATTACTGCATTCACTTGCTAGATTAAAGTACGAGAAATTGCGTGTCACATTCAGTTTTTAAAAACAGTTGTTTGAAACAGTTTACTGTTGCATTTTACATGCTAATGTAAATGCATTTTTTCATAACTCTTTGTTATGTAATTTCAGTAGCAAATTTAGACACTTTAAGGGGGGTTGATCCCCGTCAGAACGGTTTTACGGTTTTTCTTATAAATAAGGGAATAGACACATTGTTTTACTTTTTTCACGCTGACAAGGCATAGTTTATTGTTTCATTCTTTTTTGGAATCCATACGGCATTGTTTCTGTTGACGTTGCGGCCTCTGTAGTCGCTCCCGTAAATAAAGCAATTTTTCCTTTTCAGCTGTTTCCCGTTGCAAAATAATGAATATGTTATGGTTCCAGCAATGACAGAAAATCGATTAAGTTTGTATCTATGCCTTGTCGTGACAAAAATGTTGATACACCGACTGGAACAGAAGTTATCGAGAAGAAACAGATAAATCCAAGGTGGTAGGGATCAATTTAACCAACTATGTGAAACAAAAATACTACACCGTATCATACTGTTGCATTTAAATGAATTTTATAAGCAATAATGTTGCAGTTTGTTAAACTGGTTCACGAAATTTAGACATAAAATCAAATGTATGTAACGATGTGTTAGGTTGAATTCAAGTCCCCTGTGAAGTGCTTCCATCTGGCGAGAAAGACACGAAATATTTGAACTGTACGAAAGCATGGTTCCCCCCCCCCCTTCCTGCGACCACTTTCGGACAGGACCTGTGTCACGTACAGTTGGTAGAAGGGTGGGGAGGCGGGTCGCGAGACAGCAGTACCAAATAACGTGGGAATAAAAATGCTTGCAGCGACTGGCTGACACTGTTGCCATATCTTTCGAAGGTTGTCACAAGAACAATACGGCCCATGTGCCTGCCAGCCGTGTAGGCAGGCCGCTGAGAATGTGAGTTGTTTAGTGTAACACTTTCCTCTAAGGTCTCTATTATATACATTCACTGTATTTACAACATATTTTACTGCTAAAGTAATCTTTTTTAACGATATTTTTAAAGAACGTTTTAAAAAGATTAACAACAGCTAATCAGACGAAACAACAAAGCAGGAGCGTGGCATCATGTTTGTTCCTTAATAATGATATTAGTTTACCAGGAAGAAATTTATATATGTAATATATTTCGTAAAAGTATATCATATATCACTTTTACGTAATCCGTAATGAAAAGCAAAAATTAAATCGTTTATTACTTTTCGAAACACTTTTGTGTTTCTTTTATTTTTCGTTTACTGAGGAAATTAAACAGTAGCGTAGTTCCTAAACTGAACACAAGCTGTGTTGCTAAGAGTAGTTCAAATACCTACATCTACTTGAAATTCCCGCTAACCTAAATTACAAATTGTTAAGTTTGGACACTGCTAAAACGTAAAGAGGTGCAAGTACAAGCATAATTATCACGCTTGAGTAAAATTTGTTTCGAAGATAAACTATTTTTTTTTTCAAACGAAATTTGAGGTAGCTCAAGTTATGTTTCTGAAAGACACGCAGTAAAATAACAAACTGTAAATCGCACAGATTTTAGAGGAAGGCGTTACACTGAAAAACACAGAATATATAAAACTTTACTATGAGTACATACACGTAGTTTATTTTTAACATTAACTTTGTACTTTTCGTTTAAACAGTGAGACAGAACTGCATTTATGCAAGACGCCACACTTAAAAACACACAATTTACTTTATATTACACTGCATTGAAAAGCATTCCGTAACATTTAATTTCATCATAAACTAAATATTTTTGTGCTAATTTTCAGACAGTGTAAAAAATAGAGTAAAATTTTCCGCGTACAAAAAACGCATACAAATTTCATTCCAATACAGTACTGTTCCTATTTTAATAATGACTTTGCTTATGCACTGTTGCTGAAAATAAGACAAGGCAATCGAAATTAAAAAAAAAAATTCTCTTACATTAGTTCACAGCAATACATATGAAGTTTCAACTGTCGTTTCAAGAGTTTAAATTTCAGATTCGTGATATGACGAAGCCTGATGATGAATGTCCTGGTAAACCTAAATTTTCGCAGCGCTTTAGATTCTACGGACGGAAACTTAGGCAATATCATTTGAAAAATGTGTTTTCACGATTTCTTTCTTTTTAACTAAAGTCTGTCCTTGACATAAGTTAAACAATCACTCAGCAGTTGCAAAAATACTTATTTTTTTTCTGACGTTACAGCCAGTCCACCAGGGCTTAGTGTTTCATTCAATTCATCCTCCAGAAAAATTGCAAAATAGTACAAAATACTAATTTATATAAAATTTAATATTTCCCTACCATTTTAAGTTGATGAAATAGAATCATATAAAATATTTGTTGGAAAATTTAGCTACATATCCCGCCCTGTATCTCGGCACTTCTTTATCTTGTATTGAAATTTCAGCCAAGCCCTTGTCATTCACAGATGTTTCACTATTGTCTTTGTCACAGTTTACACTCACAATGTCTCTGTTTCGGCATTTTTAACCACACTGACAAACATCTGACTAGTTAGATATGGTTGATTTTTTTTTTTAATATTCGGTAATAACAGCTGATGAACCGAATTTTGGTATTTAATTTCCTAACACAAGCATTCTCGGTCATTACTTGAAATATGTTGGTGTTGGATTGTCATATGTGTATCCAATATCCCGTATTCTAGAGAACATATTTTCTAATTTATGCAACTTGTCATAATAAACCACAGCATTTCAGTTTTTAGCAAGTAGCTATACATTTCCATGAATGATAACATGGAAATCAAAATACATTTTTGGAATGGCATTATCACGTTTTTCGGAAATTCTCATTTCTGCAGTAACACTTTTCGTTTAATTAAAACTACTAATCTGTTGCTCTGAATGCACACCAAATGCGCTGTGCCAATAAATTTTGTAGTCATTAAGAAATCTTGAATTCAAAATATAAGTGTTGCCATATTGTGAGAAAATAACTACGTGGCATATTTTACTTTTTGACGTACACTTTTCAGGCCATTGCTACTTATACCATTCTGTAAGGTCCTAACGCTCGAGCTTCTGTTTGTCGTAGCAAAGTCGAGAGTAGATATTAATTTCATTGAACGAGAAAAGCGTCGAATTTTCCAGTAAACTAATCGTTTTCGATTTTTTTTCAAATCAGGTTGACACAAGTTCCTTGTACATTTCCTCAGAGTAAACGATCCAGGTAACAAAATCCCAACTGTTTCAAAGGTAAATATACGCTTTCCGGGAAACTGAATGCAATGTGATTGTTGCTGCAATGTCACTGTCTTTCCATCTTGCTTGTCCTTTTTTCAGAAGTCATTCTATTTGCTGAACTGTAAAAACAGTTTCTAAGATTTTAAGTACCCGAGTCCTAATGGCTTTAGGACAACGTTTATGGTAAATTTTTAAATTCAACAACTTTTGCATTAACTGCGCGCATTTAGTTTTCATTTTCTTCTGCTGCATCTTTGTCGTTAAATTCTTACTGTAGTGCGTTTGCCTTATTTTTAAGAAATGAAACTTCTTGCTGCAAATTTTGTAACTAAGTACTGATACTTATTGCATGTAGCGGTGGGCACGTTTAACCTTTCATGTATGATTATGCTAACATGGACGGTAGAAAAGAATTTTCAGAAAATAATTGAGGCAATGAAAAATTAACGCCGACGTTGTGAGAAATTTTGAATGAGCTAGCCTTATCAGGCTAGCCAAACACAGTAGGCTATATTAACAGTCAGTTCATAGCTCTCGATATGTAAAAAATAATAATTCCTAAAAAATTAATACATACTAACTTGTTAATATATAGAGCCGGGCCAAATCGCGATGAAGAAAAAGACAAAAACATGACAAACGGACCGTATTATTTTGCTCTACGCTCCATTCGCCAGGCACAGGCAAGACCGCGCAGACTAATATTGTGACGTCACGCCACCCTCCCTCGGGTACCGTTAGCCAGAGGGGTCGGTTTCTAGTCCAACAAAGATACGAGAGAAAGGGGTCGATTTATGGACAAATTGCAAGAAAAGGTTTTTTAACGTCAAAATTTGCAGAAAAATTCGTAGAATAACATATCCAAAATCCACCTTCCGGTATTTACTTTTTTTCCGGAATTTGTCCCGAAAAAATTTGGAAAAAATTAATAAGTCGAAACGGTGCATCTTACGAGAAAACGTGTAGAGAGAAAAATTTAAAAGCATAACATTTACAATAACATATACAAAATTCACGAAAATCTGCTTACAACTTCTTCTTTTTCCGGAATTCGTCCCCGGAAAAATAGTACTAATGAAAAAAAAATCGAAAACAGCGCACTTTACAGCAAAATATTTCAGATCAATAGTTAAAGTACATAGCTTTTCCCGTAAAACATTCTAATTTTGTACTAATTTACATAAAATCCGATATGTGTTTTTCAGAATTTGTCCCGAAACGGCCATAATTAGATAAGGGAAAAGTTGACTATTAGGCTTCAATGTAATATATTCATTTCTGATCCTTTGATTTCGTTACTGTTGAGTCCCTATTTGACTGGGCCAATGACAGACCTTGTGCACTACTACTGGACGTCTGTGATTCGTCTGTAAACAACTAGACCGTGCTATATAACTATCGGCCAACAATGCATGACGTAGGACGCTACACTTATTTACAGGCCCTTGCCTATTCTCATGACTACATTGTTTGAAAAGAGTTC
>PNEQ01113424.1:0-27122 GCA_003012365.1 Medauroidea extradentata
ATCTGTTCGTAAGGCCAAGAGCTGCACAAACTTTCACCATAATGTGTAGTTAACAAAAAACTAAAACATTTTCATTCAGCTCAATGCTATGTTTACATGTTTTTGCCACCACTAGCTCTATCCTTGTCTTTAAACGTCGTCTGTTGGCCGGCTTCAAATTTGCTCAAATGCTTCCACTCCATAGACTAATACCTCCATGATTATTTTAAGTTAAAATCGAAAAATCCTTTCTCCATGCCCTAAAAAACACCATTCGACTTCCAAATCGCATGCGACTGAAAACTCGAGCATGTGCCAGGATGTACTGTTCTCCTTTACTTTAAGGAGACTAGCACTGAAGCCCTAAAACTGCATTTACAATAATTTTTACTTTTTTCCCCTCATAAATGCTCTTTAATGACATATAATAGGACTGAAGCCATGGCAGTTACGGAATATAGCCTACGGGTATACGCACAAGCACTAATTTTGCAGACGAAGTCTTGGTACCGACTCTTCATAAGGAGACGAGTGCTTTTTTGCTAAGGATACGGGATTAGGTAATGGAGAACGAGTTTATTTTTCTTCTTATTTTGCATCCACTTTGTGCTACAATTCTACTGTTATATAATAGTTGCTTGCAATTTTTTTTTAATTAGGGCATGAAATCGCTGCTGCAAAACAGGATGTGAAGTTTTTATTTTAAAGGGGAATTCCAGTTTAGGTAGGGTCAGTTAGGATAGTTGTGAACACTAGAGTAACTATGAACGCGCGTTTGACCTGGGAGGTGACACAACGGTAACACGTTAGATTCGCATTCTGGGCGACTCAGGTTCGATTCCCGGCTCCAGCCATCCTGATTTCGGTTTCCCGTAATTTCCCCAAATCGCTAAACAAAGGCCACGGCAGCTTTCCCTACCAGTTTCGTGTACGTGTGTACAGTTGTGCATAGCCGTGACCTCGCTGTCGACGAGACGTAAAGCGTAACAATATGAAAATTTATATTTGTAATTGAAGTAGGCCTACCCTAAAATGAAGATGTGGAAAATACGCTTCATTTTGACAGTTCAGTGTTCTGTTACACAATAGTACAAAGGAAATACGTTCGCAATACGACAGTGTTTACAATTACCGTAACTGATACTATGTTGTGTATATTTCTGTGGTGTTTGGGTAAAGTGGTATAAGTAAAAAAATGGCGTTTTGTGTAAATCGACGACGAAAGTTCGAAGTTCTACTGTGTATAATGGAACAAAAATACTTCCAAATTTAATTTTTTACCTTCTCATAACCATTAAAGTTATAGCCTTTTACCCAGACGTCGAACATAACTTGTAGAATGTGCTCCTAAATTAATACAATTTTCTCAGTTTTTCGAGTTTTACCACTTTACCCGAACACCACAGATTTATTCACATCACGGAACATTATACAGTTACCCAGTAAATCGTAAAGAAAGCGAAAAAGAAGACGACACTAGGGGTTATCTCGAATGATCGTACACTGTTCGAATCAGGCGCAGCAAACAGTCAGATATCGACTGCCGAGAAGTGGTTTTTTTATGTGTTGTCCGGCAGTTTTTGCGAAACAAGTAGCTGCAGTAAACAATATAAGAAAAGTCGTGTTGCATGTTAGAAGGGAGCAATGCTAGTGCGATAAAACGAATGACAATATATTAATATATTTCAACTTGACGCTGTCAACGATTTCGTTAGTTTAATGCAGTACAAAGTATTCATATTGATTGTACTGACCGTACAAAGTTTGAAAACACCATCTGTATAACAGTAGGACTTTTCTTTGTAATCACCTGCCACCACGGCCAACCAGGTTCGATTACCGGCGGGTACACGCACGTGGAAAACGTGACGAACATTGCCATTGGCCGGTGAGTTAACTTGAACACTTCAATTTCCCACGCGTTTTCATTCCACCGCTGCTTCATATTCACCTCTTGACTGCACTAATCAGAATAATGTATTGTGACAGCATACGTCTGCTATTTACCAGTAGAAACCCCAGACCTAGTGAGAGTGTAAACATACAATCGATGATTTTTCTTTCAAAAATTGTAACAATTCTTCCTGAATATATAAAAAATAAAAATCTAAACAGAAAATATATTGATCGATGGTTAAATAACTTAACTTATGTTGAGTTGTCTTTAATTTTTAAGTAGTAGGTTACTGTAGTTAATTATTTTACATTTTATGTATTTTAAATTGTTAAATACTTTCTGTATCCATCAATAATTATTTAAAAAATAAAAAAATTAAATTTGTAATTTTTCAGCATTTCATTTTTTTTCTCAAATTAATTCAATGCTATGACAAGTTTTCTTATATAAATTACCGCAGCAGTAGAAAATAATTTTTCTAGTAGCACACACAAGCTTAGCTTATGTGGGGGTGTTGTCTTCCATTTTATAAAAAGTATTTATGTAAGTGCATTAATCTGTAAACAGGAAATAATAATAAAAAAGCAGCTATGCAGATTTGCACATAAGGTATTGAAACTAAACGTTACAAAAACCTCTTCGTGACAAACTCACGTTTCTTTTTAACAGTTAAGTTTTCAACGGGAATTTAAAATATTTCTCGCACTTTTCGTTCGTTTGTGAACGATTCGCGAATAAAAGCGCACAAGAGAACTTCTAACTTGTTGAGGTAGAATCACGAGTTTAATGTGAAACCCTCGGTTTCAAAAAACGCGCACTTATTTTGCAGCCTTGATAAAGTATTGGTACAGAAATGACTCAGAGGAGAATATTAGAACGTGAACGCTAATAAA
This sequence comes from Medauroidea extradentata, assembly GCA_003012365.1. Lineage (NCBI taxonomy): Eukaryota > Metazoa > Arthropoda > Insecta > Phasmatodea > Phasmatidae > Medauroidea > Medauroidea extradentata. The sequence continues at coordinate 2,770 of PNEQ01113424.1, forward strand.
TTACGTAATAAAGTTTTGAAACTTTCGTATTCATAATATAATTTGGGAGAAAATTAACAACTATAGATCGGAAACTACGCGTTGGGGAATTTGACGCAGTAGATACGTTAATTCGGTTCCAACGCAATTGATTACGCTAAAACAATGTGTGACACTGACTAAATATTTGCTGAAAAAGATTACTATTTTTCGGTTTTTCTGCATTGTCACGTAGACACCTGCGAATTACAATAAACTTGTTCAGATTTAATTTATTTACAATGCACTTTTAAATGGGACAACACATAAATTACATATTCATAAAAAATTAAAATTAAAATAAATAATAACAAGTTATTCTCAGCTGTTGTATCCAATTTTCTGGCAATTAAGAAAATGTTTATATCTTATTTTCACATTTTCAAATTCACTGCCCTCATTATTTTATGATTAGTGGTGAGAGTTAAAAATTAGTTTTAATGTAGAAAAGAGTTCGTTTTATCGAGCGAAAAAATTTTGTTTCATTTTCAGGAATTTAGTTCATGATAATATTACTTCAAATGCTCCATTCCCCTTAATACGCAGGACGGTGGTGTGAATGATGTGCATGAATAGGAACTGCGGCAGAGAAATCATATCATCGGTCGTTCCATATTCTGACATACTGGTTTCGTCAGTTAAAATATTAGCGAAAAAATGCTTCAACTATAGTTGTGTGCCACATGTGCAATGGTTACTTCACGTACGAGTACTGGAAATGAAGATCAGATTTGAGTTTCCGTCCGCAGGTAGGGTAGTCGACTGGAGGAAATAAAAGCCAACTGCTCTATATACTCTTGAGGTGCCTCCCCCCTTGTGGGTAGATCAGTTTTTAGTTTCCGTCCGCAGGTAGGGTAGTCGACTGGAGGAAATAAAAGCCAACTGCTCTACTCTTAAGGTGCCTCCCCCTGGTGGCTGTGTGTTTGTGTGAGTGTGGCACGGCGACAAGGGCGATGTTGACCGGCTCATCTGATGCGGTATCGCCTCTAGCGTAAGGCGCTGGAACGGCGTGCAGTGATATCGTAAAACACTCGCCTGACTGCCACTTTCAGTAATGTCCCCATCTTTTTATTGGTGGAAAGTTTTAAGCAAATGCATATAAACCTTTCTATCGTAGTTTCACATTAACTTAGTAAGTAGTTGTTAAGATATAGTAGATTGATAAAGTTTTTTATAGCAGTTTTAAGGGACTCCGAAATGATCTTTCTAACTAACGTGATGTTTTGAAACTACCTTTACGTCATAGTTTCAAGTGATTGTTATTTATTTAGATGCACATATAAAAAACACGCTTAGAAGTTTGTTAGATACAAAGTGTTCTGCTATCACGCTGCAGCGCTGTTTACAAGGCAGGCAGGCGGAAGCCTCAAGGCAGGTCTGTTGTTCTGGCCAGCCTGGGTGAAGTTTGAGTTGAGATGCGAATAGAGCAGCAGTGGAACTGAAAAGAAATTGGAGTGCCTGGAGATACCTCTCGCACATGGGAATCCCTGTTTGAATTGTCCCCACCTAGAGGAGCAAATATCATTGGACGAGCACTCTTTAAGGTGGCCGCAGCCCAGGGCGCCGAGTGGCCGTTACCAGATTATTTGAAAACGGCTCATCGCACCGGAGTGAAGTCTGCTTAGGAATAGTATTTAAAGAACGTTACACGTGTGAATACCCATTAGAAGTTCATTGGTATTAATTAAAGCAACGGTAACACGCTGTAGTCGCATGAGGGTGGACCCGGGTTCGATCGTAGGCCCCGGCCAACTGATTTCGGTTTTTCATGGTGTCTGAAAATCGCTCCAGGCGAATGTTGGGGTGGTTCTTTGACAAAGGCATGGCTGACTCCTCTCCCAGTTGCTGTCTTTGTACCTAGTTGTGTGCCCTGTGTTTTATGACCCCGCCGTATTTATGTCGGCAAGACATAAAAATCACACTTACCTTACCTAGAGGCTAAAAATGATGACATTGAGATTTTTGGTGTCTTTTTAGGTATGAAAATTTAGACGTAGAATGTTTTGAAAGGTATGTGTGTGTAGAATACACCTTTATATTTAATGATGCTTAGTAAAATGCTAGGGTCACCACTGAAAGTCTCATACAGGTGAGTTGTCGACAAAAAGACTGCACGCTAGTTCTGTAATCTGCACCTAGAGACTAGGGTAAGGCGTGATGAACACACTGTCTCGCCTTTATGGTGTCCGTACATCTAGGCGTCGAACGCTCAAAATACGTTTACCCATACGGTCACTTTAATGTCAGAACTTCTTACATTAATTCACTACTGATGCGACACGTCAAATACTAAACAGTCACGCGGTTGGAGTAATTGAGTGAAGAGATTTTTGACCAGTGCTTAAGGTTCTTATGTAGTTAGGTCTGGACGGGGTACGTGAGGCACAAAACCGATGGAGCGTTAAGGGTGACGTCGGTCGGCGTATGTAATGCAATATCGCCTCTACACGCAAACCCAGCAACTGGCGCACAGAGCTTTACTATTATTCATTTTCCTATGGGACTTTAAGCGGTGACAGTATTATTTTATTTGCTATACTTATGGTTCAAATTCCAGTGCCTATTTCTGTTATTGTGTTTTTCGAATCAGGTTGGAATTTTCCTAGATACGGCAGTTTAAAAAAACCGGTTTTAGGCATGTTAAGGGTCTTGAAAATCGTGTTTCCAATAAGCGATGCTAAGTTTTAAACTGGTAGAAACATTGTTTGAGATGTGTTTTCTTTTCATAGATGTACAAACTTAATGCGCGTTGAGATGTTTCTCCAAATGTGATTACTTGCAACTCGTTTCAATTCGTTTCAAGTGCAGGTAGATAGAAACGTTAACATCTAGGTCTTCAGCGCTGGTGAAGGGTGACAGGGGGTGAGTTTGGGGCAGCATCGGAATTATAAGGGTGAGGAAAACGGGAGATCCCCGAGAAAACCCACCGAACAATGACATCTTCCGGAACGATTCCCACGTGTGAAAATCCGGAGACCGAACCCGCCGGGAATCGAACACGTATCGTCTTGGTGGGAGGCGAATTGTCTGACCCACGGCCATGGCAACCCCCACGTGGTTGGGCCACGTATTAAATCCCTCCACACGGTGATTCAGAAGATCCGCTACGGTATGACCAGCCCGTCGCCCGCGAATAACCCGCATCTCGCACCACGCACACTCGATATTTCACTCGAAGATCCGGCGAATTAACGGACGCCTATTAACATGCTAATGACTAGTTCCCCTCCCCCTCCTTGTCTATACCACTCCCAAACACCAACGTGTTGCGTGTGGAAAACCACTCGTAGGTCCTGTAGCGCGCGGGTAACAGCCACGTTTGTCAGAGCTACTACGACGCGAGATTGCCCTTCGCAGCCGTAAACTCTTCTGGAAGTACGCGGCGGCTCCTTAGCTAACCCCCGCCTCCGTGACCATGTTCGTGTTCGCAATTGTCACGACGGCATGAGCGGACAATTTAAATTTCAAGTAGGCGACAGCAAGAGGATAAATACTGGCGCGTCGTCCCAGCTGTGGTCACCTCCTGTTTAACATGCTAAACACCTAGGCTTTATTAGTTTCGCTCAGTTTTCGAACGACGACGTCTAAAGAGTGTCGCATCTAATTCATATTTTCAGTTAAATATTACCAGATTAAGCTCGTGAATTATAGGTCGCGTAAGTATATACTTTGCTGTGTTATTTTAACTGTTCTTGCATTTAAACTTAACCGTTTGTATGGACGTACGCCATAGCTCGTGAATGTTGATGGGTTGCAGAATATTTACAATTAAACAATATATTTCCCAGAAGTCAGTCATTCTGCTGAAGTTCGTAGTCTGTAAACGTGCTTGAATACGCGAACACAGATAAAATTTACCGAAACGTCGCATTCGTTGTCGTCAAAGGAAGTCTGTTTCATTCATCTGTGTTTTTTTCTGTTTGTCGTCTGTATTTACATAAATCCCAGTCTCTGCTCGTCTGTGTTGTCCACGTCCAGTTTCGTTGTCCATTTTTTACACATATGGTGTTATGTTTTGTATATTTTCTTCGTAATATTTTTTTCGTTTTGTCTTCTTTCTGGATGAACCGTCTATATTTCTTTTCTGGATAAACCATATATTTCTTTTCGTAGCTGCATGTTGTATGTATGTGAGCAATAACTAGAGGCACGAGTATTTCGCGTATTAATCTGGTAACAGTCTAGACTTCTCAGTCCTATACACACACTGGCCAGAGTCGAATATCCATTGGCTCCTAACCGTACAAGTGGATAGCCCCACGAATTATTGTGTTATTTACTACTGGCTTGCAACCTCCAAGTGTGTGTCAAAACAACTGTCGTCTAATCACGGAAGTTACAGTGATATACAGGTTATTGGCGTTCAACCTGACCTTCAATCAATACGTGAAATTTCTACTCGTGCCTCTAGCAAGAACTAATACTGGCTTTCCTTTCTGTTGCATTGTGCGTTTTCTGTTTCAACATTTGGTCGCAATTAAAATGATGATACCGTCAGTTAAACTTTGCTCAGCTGATAGTTGCAATAAAATGAAATGTTAGTAGATAACGTTCGTTCAGTGTTATCCATAGTAAGGTGTTGCGAAAATACCTCTGACTTTATTTACATTCGCAGCGATTATCAGCGAGAATACAATACCGTGCACACACGCCCTACTCGCGGAGCAGTATTGCCAAGTTTATGCCTTATTCTAAGTCGTATAATGTGAAACGTCGCGGATATGACAACTGAAACGACACATGATGCAGTGGCGGTTTTTATCCAGGCTGCATCCCAGAATTGTTGCGTCTTAGTTCATATTCTCTTAAGAGGGCATGATAAATACTAAAGTTTATTAAAACATGCAGAAAACTGAGAGTCTATGACGGAAATAAGATCATAACGATAAAGTTATCACTTTTGAAGACCATGCAGTCTAGACTAATAATTAAAAATTTTAAATAATACTATTTAGAATTATTTTAGAGCTTAATTTTTGAGTACAGTACAATACACTTGATTGTTACTTAGAATTATTTGTTTGCATTGAAAAATGACAGGAAAGTGTAAATTATCTGAAAGATTAAAAGTAACTAGGGATTCTAAAGTGCTCACTTTATCCCGAACCACCTATGGAAGGAAAGCTATTGCCAACTTTTTGAGCGAAAAAATCGCTAGTATAATGCGTTTCTGGTGAACTATTTATGACGTCGTATTTTTCTAACTTTGATTCAGGCTCAAGAGACTCCTTTGAGAGATTTCATCACACTAACAAAACATTTTCTCAAAATGATGGCGAAAATATTTTTCTAGGATTGCTTTTTTGTGTGTTTTTCAACATTTGATTTTAATTCCTGCGAATTTTTGTCATCTTTTTCATGGTTAATTAATATTACAAGTCCTCTAAACGAATTCAATTACGCCTTTTCTGATTTGATTCCCGGAACGTTGCTCTTGATTGGAGTTTTCCAGTGTTTTCTGAAATATTTCCGTGCTAGCGTTGTGAGGGTTAGCGTCTGGGGGTTCTATCCGCAAATCACAGACGTGAGGTGTCACAGTTAACCTTGTTCTGATTGCCACAGTCAAATGAGAAACGTATCTGATGAAATGCGAGCTGCCAATAACCATGACGCAGAACTGTAGGTGTGAACGTAAGGCTTTGAAACAAGATGATGGAAAAACCTTTTCGCGAAAACTTCTGGTCCCTAATGATTAAACACCTGAAAATTTCGCGTTATTTGCCAGCAGCAGACTAGACTGCAAGCTGCCGTACGTTCTCTCGATGTCTCTTATTGGCTCACAATGTCGTGGTCTGCTGCAGAGATCTCTTCTTAACTATCATTAGAGATGATGGTTAGAGAGGGTTAAATTTCGCGAATTCAATGACATGCGTGTTAAAATCAAATATGGTATGCGTACACTTAAGTCCCGACCATTTGTCAACTAGTTTCTACTCAGTGGAACAGCAGACAATGTACGAATGGACAGGGCTTGAGTATGCATAGAATATTTGAATCTAACATGCAGGTCATTGAATTCGCGTAATTTCACCATCTCTAGAGAAGGTGATTTATCGCGAGAATGTTTTCTACCAGCGTGTTTTGCAAATCAGTATAGCGTACTGCGTCATGTATTGTTGGCCGACGGTTATATGCCACGGTATAGCTGTTTACAGACGAATCACAGACGTTCAGTAGTAGTGCACCGGAGTTATCATTGGCCCAGTCAAATGGTGACTCGCCAGTAACGAAATAAAAGTGTCAGAGTGAATTCGTTACATTGAAACCTAGCAAACAGTCAACTTTTCCCGCGATAAATCACCTTCTCTAACCATCTCTAATGAGGGTGATCGCGAAAAATTTTTGTGCCCACATACCCATCCCATGATAACACTGTAGTTGCTTGTGACATGTGTGATTGGGTGATTACGTCTGCCACAACATAGTTGTATGCAAATCAATAACAGGCATCCCAAAAGCGGGATTCTTATTGGCTCAGTCAAATAGGGTAACAGCTACGCGTACAAGCGAAAAACAGTTATTTTTCCATAAGCTAAACGCACGTCAAAACCTAGCAGCCAAATTTTCCCGCGATAAACATTCATCTCTACTTATCGTTGAAAGATACGCGGTACAGCATTTACACATGTTGCACATAGCGAATCGTGGCCAACGAACTCACAGATTTGTCTCAGGTACATAAAGAGCAGTGAAACGTAGTGTGACACTAAATAATTAAGACGAATTTTGCATGCCTTTAGCAATTACAGATTCCTTCCCTGTTACCTCTATTCCCAAGTCATTGGTTGTGTTTCTAATGGATTCGCTGTTGACGATACATTTAAGACCAAACTTATTTATGGTAGCACTCAGTGTCCCAGTGTTCTCATACGCAATGCGCTGAACTGACACGCACAGTTGTTCCATCGTGTAGTTGCAGCTATTAAACTTTACGTGGTGACCCTGAGAACATTTTATTCTTCGAAAGATACAGTTAGATTTACCGGAAAGCACTTGGGTAGTTTAATTTTCAATCTGTCTGCATATATTTGGTGACTTTTGATGGCATATCTAAGTTTGTCATTATAATTGGTATTAGATTATGGATAAGATGAACAGCTTCGATAACTGTATTGTTACAGGATATTCACGGTAAAATGAGCCTTTTTTTGCCGTGGATTTTTACTCCATAATTGTATCTTCTCGCCAAAAGTTAAAATAAAATAGTGTAGGTAAATACGCTGTACATATATATCACTGTACTCTAGCACGTTGTAAACACACACATCTTTGCTGTACAATAATGTGAACACTTTCTTGTTCATCTCGACTTGTACACCTCCCACCAAGGTGATCCGGGTTCGATTCCCGGCGGGGTTGGTCCCCGGATTTTCGCATGTGGGAATCGTGCCGGACAGTGCCGTTGGTCGGCGGGTTTTTCTCGGGGATCTACAGTTTCCCCCGCCCTTTCATTCCGGCGTCGCTCCATACCTCATATCACCCCTTATCAGCGCTAAAGGCCCAGATGTTAAGCGCTGACCAAAATCTCTTCACTCACTCACTCGACCTGTAGCAAACTTGAGTCGTGTGATTTGTTACCGAGCCTGCTAGTGGTTAGCATACAAGTACTTTTGTATTATAGCTAGTGCAGGATAAGGAATGTTCTATTTTTCGTTATCTTTCTTGTACAAATCTAATGTTAACATTTTTTACTAACGTGCAACTGTTTTTTTTTTTTTTTTTTTTTTTTTAACGAAATAGCCTACAAATACGAGGTATCATGAAAGAAGTACGGTGTAGATGGACAAAATAAGCTATCGAAGAAATTTTGCCGTATCGTGCATCATGCCAATTAAACCAGGACAAGTTAGTATCTAATACGACGAATATATATATATATATATTTTTTTTAACTTTTTGTAATTTATTTTTGGCACAGCAAAAAATTTTGCACAAATTACCACAAATGTAGTTTTAAAATGTGCATTCAACATTTTGATAGTGTACATATTCTTGTACATGAAAGTTTGCCGTGTGAACTAAACAACTACTTTGGTAGGATGCTTGCTAGAACTCTAGCTTAGTGTTCCCTTTCTTGAACACCGTCGATCCTCACTTCACTTTCATGTACAAAAATTATGTCAGTGTGTACATACAATCCGTATACATTATTTTGATTAATAATCTTTCCCAGACGGTCTTTGAATATGCTTACCTTGCCGTGAACAACCTACAGATTGTTTTCAGACGGTGTTGAACATTTGATATCCTAGTCACATCTGTGGGAGGAGGTGCGAGTGAAGATGGTGTTCAGAGGCTTCCTGTCTCGTGCCAAAGACTACTTTCACGTCTTCCTGCTACAGCGCCCTAAGTGTTTAATAGGCGTTTTGACCCCTAAAGGACTTATGACACGAAGCGGCGCGCAGAGCTTGAGAGTTAATGTGTGGGTTTTACGCCGGAAGGTTATATGCTAGGGACGACCTCCTTGATTATAGAGGGCCCCGATCCTCCTTGCCTCGTCGTAAATTGAGTCGTGCACAAGTTCTGGTGTGGAACGTTACCGGTTCGGCCTCCTCGCCACATGGCTGCGATGACGTAGTGAAGACCCTGCGAACCGTAAAAGAAATGAATATGTATGGACCTAGACGTCGCCGAGCAAAGATAATTTTTCTTCACGGTTTCTAGCGAGTTCTTTGACCCGCCGCTGAGATCGCCACTGTCACTGCGTGTTGACGTAGAGTACTCCTAGCGGTCAGCCAGAGAACTACCTTCCTAAGCCACTACCAGGTGCTGCTTGTTGATTTATAGATGACGCACTGGAGACCGCAGATGAGCGAGGATTACTGCTTTAGTGTTGGAATAACAGCATTAGTGACAACAGAGGCCTACAAAATGCACACGCTAAATTTTATCTATTCCTGCGATTTATAGACAAATACATATTCATAGGTATAGATCTTACGGGATAAAATGAGCACTTTTGAAAAACTAATTACTTTTTCTTTTCAGTTAAATTATATATTCCGGTCAAATTTTAATAGTAACAAAATTGTTTACGTAACTATCAAACTGTTTAGATTGTGCCTTAGCCAACAGGTTACAATAAATATACATTTAAATTGTTATTTTATACAAGAACCTTCTATTAAGCGAACCACCTATAGAAGTCAAGTGAAGAGATATGATCCTGAATGTGGAAATAAAGGGACTTGGCGTACGGGAGGTCTGCAAGAAAACTCGCACACCAATCCAACGGCATTGTCCGGCATGATTCCCCATACAGAATCGTAAATGATTGCTACACTGTAAAAATGTTTGTACTTTTAAGAGAGAAAGCTTGTAAACTAATTGGAGAGGAATGTCGGAAATATACATAGATGCTACCAATATTTAAAATTAATGTAGTGGCGGATGAAATAAATTCTTCCAAGCAGAGAATTGATGTGAAAGAAAATTCGCTTTCGGAAGCCAGTCACAGTTTACAAAAATTTTTCTCTTCAAAAAATCTCGGTGGTAACATGTTAGAAAATTGTTAGTGACTCCATAAAATATTTATATAATTAAAAAATACATTCGTTAACTTAAAAACCGTCTGTTTCCATACGAAATGGGGTTGTTAATACACAACTGTTCGTAAATATGTAGACGTAAAGCTATTTCAAGCATTTATTGTAAATTGTACAGTATTAGTGTTGTAATACATTTTTGGGAACAATTGTACAGTACAGTAGGACTTAAAGTTTCGTCGACGGTACCATAGGCTTGGACAGACACGGAAACGCGAAAAGACTCACCCATGGCCTGTACAAAAAAAAATCCAGTGATTTCGGAAAACCGTGGAAAATCAAAGTTAATAATCGAGGCCACGTCCTTTCGAACACGAGTATTTTTTTACCTCATTGTATATCCTTGCTTGATATGAGTATTAGAAATTCGTCCTTTATTGTAAAACAACATTATATTCAACGGACGAGTGTGAGCGAAGGAAAGTCACACGATGAATAAAAGCTATGTGCATGAGAGTGTAACACTCAGTCTGTTTTGTTACGGCATACACTCTTTAAAAAATGGCAAGATCTCTATTTTCCAACTGTATGGCAGCGTGAAAACATCCTGGTTCAGTGCCTTGCACGTAGAGACGAAAATACGTTTGCTGTGCGTGTCAGTGTCGTCCTAACCACACTGAAAGGACAATTTTGTTGGAAGTCTTCCCTGCAAAATAATTGTGTAGTAACTACAAAACAATTAAGTGGTGGCCACAAAAGTTTAGTGATGATAACAAAAATTTTGTGTTAACAACAAAATCAATTTTGCAGGGTGAATACCCACAATATATTTTGTATCTGGCAATATATATTTTTTCGTGATACTTTGTCGGTTTTGACCTAGTGAGTATGTTGATCATTTATGCGGACGTAAACAATTACTGGATATTTTCCTTTTCTGGTTCCTGGCGGAGCGCCAGTAGAGATAGATAATTAATTTGATATACTCTTTAGACACGGAATTTGATTTATTTGTTACTATAGCTGGCGCTTTAGCTGACACTCCAGCCTTAAATACGGGGATATTGCTAATGTATAGTTTTTATTCTTTCTACTTTAGAACTACGTTGACGCAACTGGTATCATGAGTCGAGTTTGTAGCCAAAAATAATTTGTTGTGATGGAATAAATAAAGGGAAATATTGTGTAGTGTTCGTTGAGAGACTAGCTAAATATCACAATAAAATTGAATGACGACAAGAAGGAAAAAGCCACTCATTATTACATAAATTAACGCAATCTTCTACGCCAATCATGATCTAATAATTTCAATACGTCTAGATAGAAACGTGCGTTTGTTTAGGAAACTAGAAAAACGAGAAACAATTTAGGCTATACCAGGATAGCAATGAAACTGATGCTGTAACTTTAATTGTCCCAGCTTCTCATACAGATTACGCAATTTACAAAATTAACTTCCAGACAGGCACTTAATTAAAGAGCTTGATTTAAAAAAATAATATGGACAGTAAAAACTCTTAAACAGTTTCGTGTATTATATATATATCGACGGTACATCAATCTCACTTTTCTCATTTCCTACTAAGAGTGTAGTGTGAGAAAGAAGTTTTCTTCCATGTAAACCGTGTTTGTATAAAGTTTTAAGTCACATACTTTCTTGAGTGTTTAAACCTTTCCATTTAAGCATACGTTCATTATTATGTTTACGAGAAAATTTGCCTATTTGCTGTTGATTACATACCCTACGTTATGTTTCACCTCTGAAACAAATTAAAAGAAACTTTTCTTTACGGAAGTAGACAATCCTTTCACTTTCTTAATTTTCTTATGTAATCCTTTTAAGGTTTTATGCGGGTAACCTCAACAACCATGTGGTATAGAGTAAGTGGTAGGTAATGAACAATGATTTACTACCTCCCTCATCATCGTGTCGTATGCACTTAGAAGTGAAGACATTTTGGTCAGCATTTGACGTTTCCAGCGGGGGTGAGGTGTGACGTGATGTATGGCGCAGCGCCGGAATGAAGGGGCGGGGGAAACGGGATATCCCGGAGGAAACCCGCCGACCAGCGGCAACGTCCCGCACGATTCCTATATGTGAAAATCCAGGGACCGACCGTACCGGGAATCGAACACGGATCGCCTTGGTGGGAGGCGAGTGTTTCAGCCACTGCGTCAACCGCAGTGCCGTATGTACTAAGACTTTCATGTGTCATTATTAGAGGCAATAATTTTTGGTGAGAAGAATTATGAACATTTTGTTTCAGTGCCTCGCGTGCACATCTGCAGCTCTGCTTCATGGTCAGTGATTGGCTGTTTTTAACTCTACACATATTTGTGATCTACCCGCAAATCGCAGACGGGTGTTGTCGCAGTGGCGTTATTCTCATTTGCACAGTCAAATGAGTGACGCCTCTACACGAATGTACGCTGCCAATAAATATGTACCAGAGCTGCAGATGTGAACGTGAGGCATTGAAACAAAATGTGGCATAATTCTTTTCACCAAAAATCATTGCCGCTAGTCATTATACTAACTCTCAAAACTAAAATATCACTAAATAAGACAGTTTTAATTGCCGCCGCGAAAACCCGATGATGATGGTTAGAGACACTGGAAAATCGCGGGAATAGTTGACTATTTGTTAGGCTCCAACATACTGTATATAACACTGAATGTTTCGTATCGACATTGGCTATGGTTTATTTGAAGCATTGTTTCTCTCTTCAACAAACCCAGTTAGAACGGCACAGCTTGAACACACAGCATGTGTGATTTGTCCCAAAACTGTTCACACGTGTCACGGTTAATATAATACAGTTTATTGGAGACTACCTTAAACTTTTTCGCGATTTTCCAGCGTCTCTAATGATGGTATAATTTTTCTTAAATCAGTATTTCCAGTTTATTTGTTTGAAAATGGGGGCGGGGACGCCTGGGGCTATTAGGTGAAGATGCGCCTGAGATGGTTCGCAATAATTGTCTTCCGCAGAGATGGCGGTGAAACGCAACACGAAGTCCTCAACCCTGAGAAGTAACATTAAATTTCACCTCCCTGGCTGAAAATATAACTCGGGACTCTTGGTTCACTGGCTATGAGCTGTAACCTCTGAGCCAAGCAATCGGGCCTTGTGTAAATAATCATCGTAATTTTAAGATTCAAAGACAGAACCTCTCACTATGAAAAATGGTTGCCCTAGCGACTTTAGCTACGGGAATAATTTCTCAGTTTCAAAAACCGCGAGTACTGGCAGCGGCAATAAGTAAAAATTATATTGTAATCTGGAAAGAGAAATAGTGAAGGTCCAAAAATTTAAGTTAACCTAAACTTAACTTTACTTAAAAAGCTAGTAAAACCTTATCTTATCTGGACTAAGTCTCGATCCGAAGATAATGACTTAGCGACCGCAGTTTCAGAGTTAACTTAGTAATGTTCTTGTAAGCCACTCTTTCACAAAAGTGTACAGAGAATATAAGCTGTTACACAGAAAGTGGGAGGATAAAATACTAACACAACTGGGAGGAAGCAAACCTAGGCTATTCTTTTATGTCCTTTACACCTTCTATAGCAATAAACAGCAACTTTTTCACTTGAATTATAGCACAGATGTTAGAAATTTAAAATATGTGTCTAACTGTTTTATTACCGTCCCATGGTGAACATAACTGAAATATTCTCTCTGCTTTCTGACTGACATAAGCACCCCTTTTTATCATGTGTAGTGATGGTGGTGCATCGCGGGAAAACTTGACTATTTGCTAGATTTGAAGGCCCGTTCGGCTTATGAAAAATTTACTGGCTTTCGCTTGTACAAGGAGCTGTTGTCCTATTTGACTGAGCCAATAAGAATCCCGCTGTTGTAATATTTGATGTCTATTATTGGTCTACAGACAGCTACGTTGTGTCAGACGTATAACACCCAATAATACATGTCCCAAGAAACCACCGTGTATCAAGGGTATGTTGACACAAAACGTTTTCGCGATATACCATCATTTCTAATCATGTGACGTGATTCTTCAACTGCATAATCCTCTGCGGCAGTAAACGATTGATGGTATAATGTATTCATGCCACGGTTAGCACGTTTGGAATTCCAGTTTTTTTTACTCTGAGAAAGATTGTGTTTCCGCTAGTTTTCAATATAAACATAAAGATTTGAAGTAAAATAGACATTTGTAAGATTCCAGTGTCCCCCAATAGTCACATTCTGAGACTATAGTAAATAACACATTTTATTTTATTTTATTTTATTATTTTATTTTATTAGTTTATAAGCTACCAGTTTCCGTTCTTGGCCGGTTTACAACTTGAAGTGTTTAAATTTTTACCTACCTAACGTTAAACAAAGTTAACCAAATACAATATTTTAAATAAAAACTAAACCTAATTCAATATTCTGGGCAAAAACTTACCCCAATAAAAACATCCATACACATGACGTTTCATGTACCTACTAATAACAATCACAGGCTCTTAAAATTCTTAGCAAAATTGCACATTATGCGCTTTTGACAATGCGGTCTTAGAAAGTGCTTCTTTACCGTAAACTGCCTATATTCAGACTACCATAAGAGAGTTTAAGTTATTTGCAGACGAAACAATCGGCCGTGGTGTCACGCATTTCGAAAAGATATTCGTTTAAACAGTCAACTTACATTGTGCACTTCGTCGGTAACAACGTGCGCTTCTATGCTGTCATCTTCCCTTTTTCACGTGTTACTTGTTGGGACTGCACTTATTTTAATGCTATGGCAATAACATTTCAAGTCTTATGTTTATAACTTACCTTCAATATTTCTACTTTGTATAAAGTGAAAAATTCATAAGAGTTAAGATAGTATGTGTATAGTATGTATATACGTGTGTTTTTGCGTGTTTGTAATATCACGTAACGTAAATAAACTAAATTATAACTAAAATCATGTATACGATTGCACAGGATACATGTTTATCTGTCACAGAACTTAAGCTAAAACATAATTAGCACAGTTGTACTCATTAAACCAAATGTGTTTTATGTCCTACGGTTAATTTAAACGAAGACTGCTACCAAAAAACTTCCGTGACATTAATCTTTTGACATGTATTCAAGGTAATAAACACTTTTAGCGAGGATGCAAGACTTTCATTTATTTGTTGAGTTTGTCAAATACACTGTGAGATGCAAGGACGTCAACAATATTCTGCGTAATTTCAGCTAGTAAGAACCACAGGAGTATAGTTGGCTCACATTTGTACACATGCCATGAAGACGATTCGACGATTTCGATGAGACGCATATTGTGTTCTGATGATGAACATTTTTATAAACCCACAAACACTGGCTTAGATTAGCCTACCAGCGTATAAAGCAAACTAAAACTTCCGGGCACAAAGACGACGTGAATGACGAGGCATTCGTTCAAAGCATTGCCTCCTCAGCCTGTCCTTTCACTGAGGCCTTCTTGTTCCTTTAGAGAAGCACACGTGCGAACAACTGATGGAATCCACGCAGTAATTTTCCGTTGCCAAATCCGTGTCAAATGTACGATTTACGAGGAAGGGTTTTTGATTGCTGTCTGCGTTTAGTAAACGTACTCGGCTGTAATGATGATGGCTAATGCACTGAGTATTCATACTTTATTCTTATACCGCCACTATTGCTTACCTTGAACTTGAACTCAACAGAGTTTTCGAGCTGGAATGAAACATAAAAAAAACATGTTTACTTTAACAGGGTAAATCATTAGAAACCCTGTCGTAAAATGGTTCAGTTTTAGAACTACATATTTAAGTTTAGTGAAAGGTGCCATATTATAAGAAACTCGTTGTGTAGTTCAAATTTTTTAAAAATATAAACACTACAATTGTTTTCGTAAATGAAAAAAAAATTATAAGTGTATTATTTTGATACCATAAATCGATACGCAGTATTTTTGACGTCTTCGAAAATACTGTCACTCGCGAAAGGTAAGTTTTGTTTAGTACAGCGTAGTTAGACACAAACACGTATGTTCTGTATATTATTAATTTCTATTTTTAGATGCACCTGTATAACATATAGAAAATGGTTAACGTGATCTAGTTTAATATAACACTGGCAATAGAAAGTGCACAATTTATATCAGATGACGTATAAAGGCGTTAAATAAATAGCTAAACCGCAAGTATGCAGACATGAAAACGCATATCAGTATAAATTAATGTTGAGGATACTGAAGTATGATGGTTGCATGCAGTTCTTGAATGATCAGAGAGGCATATTGTAGTGAAAGAGCTGGAGAGAGAGGGAATGTGAGTGTGAGAGATACTGATAGAGAGAAGAGGGGAAGGTGAGAAGTACTCCACCACTCCTGTGCACCACTCCTGTCATCAGGGCGTAATGCTCGCAGTTGCTACTGGACGACTTAATCGCTTATCTGAGCTTGTAAATTTTTAAATTAATACTTGATTTGTCATATAATATCAAATATGTTATAGGTAGCGTAATGCAAAAAGAACGTAGGTAGGCTATTCAAAGTAAAGCAAGCATCTGTGGACACCTTCTTATAAACAATAACAATCTAACAAAAATTATTTTGACCTCCGTTGTTAAATATTAACAGTGTGTTTATTACTTTTAATGATAGCAGATTTTTGCGATCTTTGAACTATTCTTGCAGTGATGGATTGTTATAAACTTCTAAGGCATACGCAATTTCAAGCGAATGTTCCTGAGTCACTGAAAGTCCACAATAAAACAAAGAATTGGATACACAAAAAGAAACGAAGTATTAGCTGTTGTTAACGTGTGTGCGTGAAGATAAAGTAGGTAGTATTTACATATCTTCGACTGTGAAGTTAGTAGAGATGGGGGTACACAACTAGACACAATGGCATGAACTTGGAGAGGAATTGGACATCGCCTTTTCTTAAGGAACCATTCCAGTATTCGCTTGGAGCTATTTTGTGAAACCATGAAAACAAAAAAACAGGATGGCAGGAGCCAGTAATCGAACCCGGGTCTTCCTGAATGCGAGTCCAACTTGGTACCGTTGCGCCATCTCGCTCGGTACCGAGAGAAAATTGACCACAAACTAGACGAGAACAACGTGGGCAAAACAAACGGAGGTTGGGATGGATGCAAACACAGACTTCCAGCAACAACAGGGAAACGTGAAACCGCACGATCAGACAAACTCTGCGTGAGCAGAAATTGCGTTAGTTGTGATACAAATGACAAACAAAAACAGAATCGAAACTGTCGCATTTGTGGTGGACTCAAGCCTCCAGAACAAGACCCGGCGAATGGGAAACATAACACGGGAAGCAGTAGTCAGTCAGGCACAGTATCCGTGTCTAGAACTAGCATCCGATGATATTGCGTCTGTTAACCTTGCTGTTCTGTGGCTCTGGCGTCACCTCTGACACGACTCTGCGTAAACAAAAACAACTCGTTCCGGTAATGCAGACAGCACGCAGTTCATGACGCGGGACACTAGGCACTTACGAAAACCTCACTCGATATGTTCGGTAAACATTACTCTAAAACCGTTCAAGAACCTTGAACGAGTACAATCCACCGGCCGTCAAGATCTCTAAATACAGTATTCAACTCGATCTCTTTGTCGTATTCACTCAGGTCAGGGTAGATAGCAACCAGTAGACGAAAAACAGAAAATCATTCGTAAAAGGTAAACGAACACATGCTCCTACATTTGCACACAGTAGTAATATTGCTGTAAGGCGCTTGGGTGCATGTTCACGATGTCGGAATGTAGTGCTTTCGTTGGACGAGAATTCTGGAGGAGTTTATCAAGCAAAAATGTCGCCATAAGAACGATATTCAGGTATGGAATAAAAATGATATAATTATTAATTAATAAGCCTTCTGCACATATATATTTTTAACGTGTTAAGTTTATTGGCATTTAGTAAAATCCCGATTAATGCAAAAGGCAGTGGTTATGTGACAGAAATTTCAGTTTGCAATCCCTTTTTGCTTTGAAATATTCGAGGGTTAACTCTAGCATTTGTGTACTGCATTCATTACTCGTACGCAATCCTAAAGTTTTATGCATACATTATACCAGTACAAACGGATATTATGCACTATCCGAACTTGGTCTAAGAATACAAGTCTGCCAGATCGCAGAATTTTTAAAATAGACATTTAGGTTTTTGTTGTCAAGTCTGATAGAATTGACACAAATATTTCTTCAGTAAAATTACTGGTGACGTTTTCTATCAGTGCAAATTTTCTAATAGTTTCCTTTTGCTTAAAAAAAATATGTTATCAGATTTTTTTTTTTAAGAATTTCTATCTGAAACCACACTTGTTTCCATCACGCTAAGACACACACACCAATATTTGCACACATACCGTTCCACATGACATTTAACATACAGAATCAGTATTAAATATTAGTAGAATGTATATACATTTTATTTTAAACACTTGTAAAACCACATAAATGCAGGTATTCAAACAACTTGCTGTGGTTACCAACTACCAGCTAGATCGAATCTGTTTACAACTGCACAAATTTATGATTAGGCTACATTACCGCTAGTAATTTTTTAATGTATGTATATATAAATATATATATGTTGCAGTAACCACATTAAAAATACCACAAATCCGTTTGTAGTACATTTATGTGTTAAAGTAACTAAATTTCCTTAATTCTGTTTCGTACTGATAGACTAGGAGTAAGTGCATGTAAATTGACCACACAATAAAAGTCACAAAATTACATGGTGTCATCTGGAGTAAATTTGTTAACAACTCTGTTGATATCAACATAGCGACTGTGTAACAGTGTTGCCGACATATATTTCATACATTTCTTTGATGTGTATTTACTTATAAACTACATATTAATGTCAGCGTACTGCCAGTATGAAGGTTACCTATATATGGTCCTTGCTTTTTCATTATACATTTTATGAGCGTATGCTGCTGTTAATACTTGGTGCCAACAAATCTGCGCCGGTGGAAAACGCGCAATTGCAGAACCAAAAGTTTTCGCACTGTGACAGGTTAGTTGGTAATTTTTGCAATAAATCGCCAATTTCAAATCGATACAAAATAGGACGCCGTTTGTCTGCGTTTGCATACACTCAGTAAGTTGAAGTAACGTTACCTATACTACAGGTTTTGAAGAGAACAGCATTTATGGACGAGTTTGGAAACTGAAAATATCTCCCGCTCGCTGCGAAGGGGTCAAATTAAATGCGATATGGTAATACTTATGTAGAAAAACAACTTTATTAAAATTTTTAGCTGAAAAATCAAGTCATTTAAGCTTATCAATTTTATATTCGTAAAAAGTATAAACGTGTGTACATTCACCGGAAAAGACAGCAACTGACATTGATCTGTTACCGACACTAGCGTACATGCGGCGAGAATTGCCTCTTGCAAAATATTTGAGTACAATATGTGATTCTATTGGCCACAAGCCTCTGTGTGATATCAGTTACGTGTGTGTGATCGGACGATCTACTCCGGAACTTTAAATTATTGGATAGTAGCAGTTTCCGCGGTATAGGCCACGGCATTGTCGACCAACGAGAGAAGTCGAACGAGAATATAGCTGTTTCGAGTCTAGTCTGCAGGCAAAAAATAATGTGAATTTTGCACTTCTCTACTAGTAACATTGAGCTCCCTAATCTGTTTTAGAATTAACTTTAGTCGAAAGAAGTTAGGACTGCAACAAAAGAGAGGAATTACCAGTTGGATATTTCACTTCTAGAAAACTACCTGTCGTCATAATAGAGACACTAGAAAATCGCGAAAATATTTACCATCAATAAACTGTAGATTAACACGTGTAAACAGTTTTATAACAAACCACGTACGTTCTGTGTTAAAGCTGCGCAGTCGGCTGAAGAGTGAAACAATGCTTCAAATAAACGATAGCTAGAGATTATGGTTAGAGAGAATGTTTTATCGCTGGAAAACTTGACTGCTTGCTGGGTTTCAACGCACGTTCAGTTTATATGCGGTTCGTGATAAAGTGAACACTCAAAAATCCCTGCTAAACTTCTATTTCCAGTCAATTAGTATCTTTCCGCGCGTAACGACTTACGACGGGAAATGTCTAACCTCTCTGGACACGGCACTTGATGTTTGCGCCTGTAAGATAAATTGTGCAGCCAGTAAAAATCTATATGGTTTGATAAAATAAGTTTATTAATTACATAAAATAAATTTTTGTAGATTTCAGTTACTTTTGTTTAAGTATTGTTGTATTTAAATAAGAAAATACACTTAACTATATTGTGTAATTTCGCTGCCAACCACACAAGCAGTTTGGTAACTAGAGGTAGTGTTGAATTATATGCTGTAACGGCTAGTGAAATTTTTCAACGGTTAAATTTTTAGTGCTCACTTTATCCCGAACGACCTATACCAGACGATGACTGACTTCCGCTTTTATGTGGAGCCTTTGCCTTATTTGACTGAGCCAATAAGAATCCCGCTGTTGTAATATTTAATGCCTATTATTGGTTTGCAGACAACTACGTTGTGCCAGACGTACATAATCTAATCCTATGTGTTGTAATTAACTACCACCTTTCAAGGGTATGTTTTGTGCCAACGTACCCTTGAAAACGTTGTAGTTTCTTGCAATATTTATGATTGGGTGATCTATGTCTGATACAACGTATATTACTAGGACCCGGTAGTTTTCACGAAAAGATTTTTGCAGCACTTTGTTTCAGTGCCTTACGTGCGCACCTGCATCTCTGCTATGTGGTCAGTGATTGGATGCCGTAACACCCAGCGTCTTGAGGTTAAACCCGCAAATCACATACGTGTTGTGTCACAGTTATCCGTGTACTGATTGGCACAGTCAAATGAATAATGAATGACTCTGCACAAAAACACTCTGCGAATAATCATGAGTTGAGCTGCAGGTGTGCACGTAAGACACTGAAACAAAGTGGGACAAAAACTACCGGGCCCTAAATATTACAATATCGGGATTCGTATTGGCTCAGTGAAATAGGACGACAGCTCCACGTACAAGATAAAGCTGGTAATAATCTAATAAGCTGAACATGTGTTGAAATCCAGCAAACTGTCAAGTTTTCTCGCGATAAACCATCATCTCTAACGCTAGCCAATATCGACACAAATCCTTCAGTGTTATACACAGCACGATGAAGCCTATCAAACAGTTTACTTTTTCCACGATTTTCCTGTGTCTCTTGTCATGACGCTATAGTTTAGGCGGTTGGTTAGCAAGAGTCCTTGCCCTCGTTCGCGCGCATCCTAGGTAACTGAATGACGCAGACATGCTGGGTTTTCCAATGTCAGGCAACTGTGTTTCGGAAAAGAACGAGGATGTACGTGTTCGAAGAATAACGTCGTGCGACCCAGATTCTGGCCAACCACTGGTTTTAATGTGTCACATGATGAATGTCGGCGGGTTTCTGGTCGAGATGAATTTCGTTCAAGTAACAAGAGGAAATCACTGAGTTACACGCGAGGTACGAAATTCGAAGCTCTTTTTCAACTTACACTTGTCGAACGCGTCGTGTGTTACGACCTACATGATCTTGTCGCGCGAAACAGGAAGTTTAGTATCACGAAGGGTGATTAAAATGTTTGCTTACTCATCAAAGTGTCGCTGTATATCCGTCATTTTCTTCCTTCTCATCCCGGCAGAGTAATCAGAAGTCGGCTTACCGTACGTATGTAAACTTCCATCTAAACAGGTCGTAATCTTCCATGGTTTACTTAGCATTTAAACACGGAACGTCTGACATCGAAGGCGTTTTAGCGAAATTAACCAAGGAGATTATCTTTCGTGCTATGTATACTTTCAGCGGGCCAAGTAATGGTTCACCAGTGTACATGCTGTTCAGAAAACATGAATTCGACCACAAAAAAATTGCATTTTCACAAAAAATCTTTGGAAACTAGTTTCCAAAAAAATATATTTGTAAGATTACAAAAAATATTGTAAACTTTACAGAAAACGTTTGTAGGTATACTATATGTGTTTATGATTAGAAACAGTGTTGTACATTTACAAACAATAATTTGTTTGAACTGACACAAACATTTTTTTGGCAACCAGTTTCTAAGATTTTTTTTTTTTGTAAAAAGACGATTTTTTTTTTGTAAAATCTGGGAGGGCGTCGACGGTTGCTTTGTTTCAATCAATCGGCTCCGTCATAAAAATATAGGTATCCCACTAGACCCCACAGGTTTTTGGAAAAATTAGACCACTTTACTGACCTGCAACATTCTTGTTGTAGTGCCTAGACTGATAAATGTTTTTACATTAGTTTACAAGCTTTTTCCTGTAAAAGCACGATTTTTTTTCTTCTGTGCAAACATCCCGCTCTGGCTATCCCCGGCGTTATGGGTACTGGTACATGGAGAACAGAAAAATTGTTAAACTGCACATAGTATGTGGTAAGTTACCACCTGCTTGAAGTTATGTGTCCTGACAACAAAACTAAAACTGGCTGCAACTGAATACATAAGGCATTTGTGAGGATTTAACAAGTTCGCGCAAACTTTCAGAACGCACGCTACTGAACATGCGTTTTACGTCACATCATAATCAATAAGGAAACGATTGAGAATAAAAACTTCACTCAACGATTTGAGGTACTTACGCCGGGTTTTGCCTATCGGTGTTTCCTAGAGTAAAACGATATGCCGATCATTCTGATCCGGCCATGCGTACTGTGCTAACAGTACACAGGCGAGTGTTTGAATCACACATAACGCATATTTCCTGTATTGCAAAAAAAAATTGTTTAAAATGTTGCGGTTCAGAAATATTTTAAACCAGATCCTATGCATCTTTAGACCAGGAGTATAGCCAAATTTATTTGGGAGGGGGATACTACTCATATTCGAACCCTATAGGGGGCTGGGGGGTCCGAAGATTCGCCCCCGGAAAATTGAGGGGGTTTTTAGTTGCGAAGTAATGTTGTTTAAAACAATTTCTGTACAAAAAAATTTATTATACCACTTCAGGAAGTTGTAATAGTTTTAAGGATAAATAATACTTTAAAAGTGACGGTTTCCTTAGAATTTCAGGGACGGGGGATAAATTTCGATACCCCCCCCCCCAACTATACCATTGCTTCAGACGTTTACATAACCGTGTTAGTAACGTACACATTGCAATTTTGATTCTGGAGGCTATTATCGCCGTCAAGCAGTGCCAGCAACGTGGGCAAGAAGAGATACCGCAGAGGTTTGACGGTCACCCCACTCGCCTACTGCCCGGAGATCTGATTTCGATTCTCGGAGGGGTTCCTCCAGAGTTTTACATGCAGGAAACGTGGTGGAAGTAGTTTGTTGACTGGCCGGTTTTCTTAAAGATTTTCTGTTTACTTCGTCGTTGCATTCTAAAACTGCTCCAACGCCACCTCACGTCTTACTAGGAACGCTCAAGTCCTTGTACGCTCTCAACAAAGTTTTCTATTGGAGCAGTCTGACGCTAACAGCCTCCCGTGGGAAGAAACAAGCCCGCCGTTCCGCCCAACACGAAGAATGGATAACGTTAGCAGATGTAAAGTTATGACATTTTCTCCGGTCTTCCGGCATGTTTGGTTGGTAAGTCAGTCCTCCTGTACCTACCCCGAAGGTTTAACCAATTGGAACAGGCTTATCACCGACGAGAGTAGTTGAATACCCTTTCCAAAAAGAGATTACGCTCTTTCCAATCGCGGTGGATGATAGAGAAAACCGCATCACGCGAGGGGGAGGTGGACGGGAGCACCTTGAGAAAATCCCTTGTTTCTGTCATGTTCCCCAGATGCTGACCACTTTCTTGAAAATCCTCGCCGCCTACGATATGTGATCGAACTGCGGACGCCTGTTTTGCAACGGTTAGAAACTACGCACTTGGCGATAAGTAGCTGAAATCAATGGCCTCGTCGCGTTCAGCTTTGCGTGGTGGGGGATCAGGCAATCGAGCTGGTATTACAATACCAAGACGCACATGAAGCGACAGGTCCAACACGAATTACATAACTTGCCACCCAATCAGCGTCAGGGGTCTGTGACGACAGCGCGACAGAAATAGCGAATGCGACGCGAATTCCGAATACAAGGTATTATAATTTTATTCGCGTCGCGGACGCAACAAAACTGAGAATGGAGTTTAATTTTGTGCCCACTTATTGGATGACAGTAGTGAGTTGGTGGTAAATTGCATTTATTTTACGAGAGATATTTGTTTCTTGTTATAAGTAAATCATAACCCTTTTAAGCAGACGTGTAATTGAGACTTTATTTCCAGTCGCAGGAATACAAAAATATATATTACAAATGAACGGAAGGATAGTAAAACTATGTAAACTCTAATGATTGTCGTACAATAGGTTAGTATGTTGTGACAATGAACTATTTACACGTAATATACAGAGTGCCGAGAAACAACCACATAATATGCATATTACGAGAATCTTTGGCTAACCTGAAGACGAAAATGTAAGTGGCAAAATGTACGACGACATTTGACGTGCACAATATGGCAGCACTGCACGGATTTTTAGCCTGCGACTATAATATATAGGTCTGAACAGTAAGTAAGTTATATGTGGAGTGCAAGAGGGGACTAACTACAGTGCTATGTTACCACAATGTGCAAGTAAAAGATCATCGTATGACATATTGCCACGAACATTTTCGTTTCGAACTTATCCCGGGATTCGCGTGGTGTGCTTTATTATGTGGTTGTATTTGAACCTCGGAACACTCTGTGTATATATATATATATATATATATATATATATATATATATATATATATATATATATATATATATATATATATATATATATATATATATATATATATATATATATATATATATATATATATATATATATATATATATATATA
>PNEQ01113435.1:0-19102 GCA_003012365.1 Medauroidea extradentata
AAAACTACTTCTCTTGTTTTAACGTCGCAACACCCATTCCAATCAATACTTTCCTCGTAGCTTACCCCGGGTTTGTTCGCCAATATGATCAGATCAGGTTTTAATCCGTGATACAAAACAAAATATTCCTAGCATAGATATAAAAGCTGTAGAAGTCATTAAAGTCTCAAAACCACAATACCTTATACATTCAATACATGGACAATTAAAACTTACATTCTTCCTGGCACGTGGTAACTATGGTCATAGAATAGTAAATACCTATGTTAATTGACAAATAAATTGAAATTTATACGCATCTGTAACATTGGACAAAATGCTATGTTACAATTGTACATATATATAAATAAGTAAGTCGACGTGACGTTTGTGTGTTACTTAATCCAATGTTAGTGTTATCAAAATGATTGCCATGTACATACATTTGAATAATGTTACATATTAGTTTTTATTTGTTTGTGGGCATACACCATTGCTCATGTTTTGCTGATCAAACTTGTGTTGAATGATAAAGTACAAAGTAACAAAACACATACATAAAGCACACAAAAAAGTACAGAGAAAAAGCAATCCCAGAAGAATTATATCAATTATTTATTAATTAGACAACAACGAATTCTAAAGGTAAAATTCTGTCAAAAATCGACACAATACCCAGGCACAAAAGACAGACACAAATAGAACAAGCTTCCCAAAATGAAAAATGATGGAAGTAGACAAAAACAGTGAACAGTGGACAACAAACAAAAGATAAGAACGAAGAGACAACACAAGTTTAAAAATACGAATTTATGGACAGAATAGTCTGAGGCTATTGTCCCAGGTATGTTCTGCTATTTTAGATTTTGAATTTAACCCTTCATTACACTATTTTTGTGCTCTTTTATTCGTGTAGAATGAGGTCTGTCAGTCTCTACAACGTATACACAGCCACATTCACAGAAGATCTAATATACACTGTTTTGAGTTTGTGACTTGTCTGACTTTGGTTTAACCTTTGTAACAATGTTTTATTGGAAATTATCTGATTTTAAAGAGGTTTGGAGTTATTATTTATAACTCAATTTTTTTTCGAGTGGCAACAAACATATGACATAACCGAGTTCCTACAGATTTTTCGGTTGTTTGATCATTTAGGCCTATATCTGCAATGTTTGGTTTTAGAATTAGTTTTATGATATCGACGGAAAAATGATTTCCCAGCAGTTCTTTTTTTAATGTACAGTCATGGACACAATAAATGGACCAATTTGTAAAGGTAGAAATATGTGTTAGTCCCGCGTCGGGTATGTTCCGCAGGCAGGCCTTCGCGCGGTAGGGCGTGACTTCACGCAATGGAAAACGATGGCTATGGACAAAAAGGACACAAATCGCAACATGAAATTGAGGTTAACAAATTCTCAACTGCCTTCAGAAGAGATTAACCGTGGGTAATATTTCATTTTCATTAGAAGTGATACATTTAATGGAGAGTAACAATATTGACGTAGTGCTACAAACATATCACATTTCGGTGTCGATATTATTGTCTTGTAGTTTAATTTGCTCTTTCACATTCTAATAACACGTTAATTGTCCTTCGTCTTTATTTTGCAACGAGTGCGTGTGGAAAGTAACTAAATGTTAACAAGGTAAGCACACAAATCCTCGGCAGCAACGTTACTGAAGTGCTTTTGGAGCATTGCAAGCAAGAATGGTAGATCATAGGCTATGTCAAGAAAACACTAGTTTGTTTAACTAGCTCTTATTGCTCAAGTATCCAGATAAAACTGTTCCGTAGTATGGCGGAATATACAAATGGTATTTATGTACAGGCTTTGCTCGCTCGCGTGAATTACTTTAATTGAAAAACGTCTTTGCACACCAGATACGTAGTTTAGTCATGAAATGTTATTTGGACAACTCTGCTGGTTGAGTTAACTCTGCAGCAGGATAAGTAGCTAAAGCTGTCCACGTGAAAAGGCAGTATTAAGTTTTCCACTAACAGCAACTTCGCCTGGGCCTTATTTACAGTCACAGCATAGTTGACGTTGTGGGGTAGTTACATACATAAATGTAAGAGGGTAATTAATGAAGTACGTAGTTTACGTGGTATAAAGACTGATTTCCCTCGAGTGAATGAGAAGATTTTGGTTAACGTTTAACATCGAGGTCTTCAACGCGTTATAGGTGTGATATGAGGTGAGTATGGAGCAGCACCGGAATGAAGGGGCAGGGTAAACAGGAGATCCCCGAGGAAACCCGCTGACCAACAGCACCGTACGGCACGATTTCTCCATGTGAAAATCCGGAGACCGACCCCGCCAAGAATCGAACCCGGATAGACTTAGTGGGAGGTGAATGGCCTGACCATTCTGTTATATTTTCCCCTTCGTTCACCTCACAGAAATCTTGGTGGCTAGGGAGGAAAATATAAGAGGAAAGGAATAGAGTATAAATAAAATAATAAGTAGGTATCAGAGATTTATTAATTAAAGAATTAGATCACAACAATTACAAGACAAGAAGGGAAGGAAGTAGAGCTAGGGTAGATAGGAGCTAGGTTAATGATTGACGGTAGTAGAAGGGTCGCGATGTCAGCCGCGTGTCGTGTCCAGGTTCGACCCCTGGACGAGAGGTTTGGTCGACCTCGCAGTCGGAGAGCGTCTCCCCCTAAACCTCTAGCTTGTTGCTCCTAACCATTCTTCACGTCCCCACCAGGTCGTCAGAATCCTCTCCCCTGATTGGTTCTTTTCTAGACCCAGTGTGGAGCCATCCCTGCTGGCTAAAGATGGTTTTGCAAGGGAGCTGAGGCCCACTTAACTTCGCGATTCATCAGATTATTGGCCTACAATCAGTTGCGGCAATCGTCCCGAAGCTTGGCGTAATTGTTCGTAAAACAACCACTTGCCACATTCCTTCACCGCTGCCTCTGGCGTATCGGGATTGTGAAACCGTAGCATTTCGGCCTCTGCGGAATATGATTTCCCTCGAAGACAACCATTGGTGCTCTCAATAACATATTTGTAAGTGGCATTAAGGAGTTTTGACAGGACGTTTCGCTGAAATATAAACGTATTTAGTGCCCCAACCTTGAGGTTAGTGAAATGGTCTACATGGGCTTATGCTGTCGAGGAACTTCAGTAGATTGCACTACATAGTACATTTTCACCACTTTTCAACTTCACCCAAATTGCAATAATTTCACATTTTTGCAGCTTTTTTTGTGTTAGACTGGCACATTTGCACAGCCTTTATAAATAAATGTTACCCCAGAATCTCCCGAACAATAGATTGGAGTTACAAACTACTGCGCCACACAACGTCGAAATTATTCATGAAAACTAATTTTCGAAATAAAATATTAATTTCCTGGGCTCATATAGGTTGTACAACACCACGTCTCGATAGAACTTTAGAATGAAATTTCTGTATAATTTTGTTCTCGCTGGTCGTACTTGTTTTCGGATCGTTTGCAATGAATGTTTACTTACCGTTTTTTGCCTAATTAAGTTATCTTATAAAATAAAAAAATTACATTACATTTTTAAAGGTATTTTTGTAAGCATCAATCCGACGGGAACACCAACTGAATATCTTTACTGGTTAGATAAGTATCATCGGCTGATAGAAAACAAATGTTATGCCTTTTCACCCTTTTAGATGGCAAATTTAAAAAAATCTTAATTTCACACCTTAAATATTTCTTCAAGAATCCAAGCGAAGTGAAAATCAATATCTCATTCAGTCAAAGCAAAATCGATCAGTCATTAAAAATCGCATATCTCCTCTGTACAGTACTGAGAGTTGGGATTTTGAAAAATCTTAAAACTTTTTGCTGCCATTTACCTAAACATCATCCTGAAGCAATAATAAAGTAAATATTTGCATAGGTTCGATACATATCAAAGATTTATCTAAAACGCATACCAGTTCTCTTCACCTCGTAAAGACTAAAATTTGAAAAACTATTGAATCACATGAGTTGGAGAAAGAAAATCGCTTGTAACCAAAATATTTCTAGACATGTTCATTTATGGCTCTAATACTTCGATTTTAATATATATTTTCTTCATTGAATCAATACGTCAAAAATTACTATGAGAGAATGAAACTGCGATTTATTCAATCGGCATTAAATTTTCTAAGAGTAAAATATGGAAGACAAGTATACCAACCGAAATGTGGTAGGTCCTCTTCGTGTGTAGGAGGAAAATTATAGACACTCGTGAACATGCTTAAAACAGTGGTGGCCAAAACGAAATTTAAGTCCCTTTTGAACGAAGTAATATCCTAATAGAAACGAGAAAAGAAACATTTGCTTACCCACGCTTTAAGAGATTTTTGAGTTTACACAAAGACTATTTACAGAAACACCAATTTCAAAACTTTATTTATAAAGGCATACCAACCCAGCGACTATGAGAAGTATTCTGATATGCTTTACGACAAAGCTTTATGATTCTGTGTCATGAAATAGATCGGTAAGACCGCTTGTATTTTTTGTTTTGCTGAAATAAGTAAATCTGTATGCGGTTGTTTCAGTATACATTTAAATGTATTTAATGCTGCCAAATTTTAATAGCATTACCGATATATATTGATATTTATTTAATTTTGCACAGTTTCACAGTGCTACTTGCACATAATGTACGTCGTCATTTAGTTTCTGTATAATGACAGTAACTGTAATTTTTTAGTTTTAATTGTCTTTAGAAACAGTAATTAAAAGCGCATGTTAATAAGCAGATATAATTCTCACTATATTTCCTACTGTTCTGTAAACCGTAGTTATGCAAAACGTAACTCAGAATATACCAGGTTAGGTCCTGACATTTAGTTATCCAGCGTGGTATAGGCTGTTCACGGTAACGTGAGCACTTTTCAAGACCACTTCTTCAAGAATAACGATTTAAAAATGTCTATTTTAAACTTTCCCTCAGAGTTTCCATTTCAGTAGTTGAAATTCGCGCATCTGCCTCGTGAATGCTCACAAGAGGCGGAAAGGTACGAATTGGCTATGAAAAAAACTATGGTTTTAAAAGTCTTTACTGTATCTGCGAATAACCTATAATGAGAGTGCAGGCTACTACACACCATATAACTGGCCCAGGTATAAACACACCTGATGAGAGCAGCGCTAGGAGGATTGCATGGATCTGTTGTGATAAGAATCCATCTTTATTAGTTCAGACTGGAAGAAATCGCGGGTTCACTGCCCTGTAGGCTAGCCTCCAAGAATATATGTGAACTCAGCAGACAACAGTTGTTCGTTGGCTTCTCGCTGATACAGTGAAGTGGGCCTGCATTTGTTACATATCAACGACTCCAAATAGGAGTCAAATAAGGCAACGACCAATTGTGAAAGTAGCACGAACTTTCAACTGCTGGATATCTAGCTTGTTCATGAAAGAAAACGCTAATTTTTCAGTTTTCTATTATAGGGACCGGCTGTGATTTTGCTAAGGAAAGGGTACGATGTACGATAAGAAGAGCAACGATTTTATGACGTAAAGATATTTGCGACATTTGGTTTCAATGTGTCATGTGTACATCTGCAGCTCTGCTACATCGTCTGTGAATGGATGGTTTTACCCTCTCTTGCCTTGACAAATTACAGACGTACGGAGTCACAATATTCTTAATCTGATTGGTGCAGTAAAATGAGAGACGTGTCTGAACAAAGACACGCTGCCAATAACCATGATGCAAAGCTGCAGATGTGCACGTAGACGCTGAAACAAAGTTGGGCAAAAATCTTTTCGCGACAAAATCGTGGCCCTAACGATAAAGTAAAACTAGTACAAATTAACATGTCATTCTAGTTGATTCGAAATGAAACCTCTAATAATTAATTTCAACTCTGTTGCTTGTATTCGACTATTAAAGACAAATTTAAAATTATTCGTGCAAAAAACTTAAAAATAAATAAACTCTTGGATGTTATTAAACCATTTCTGTCTTATAATCGTTGCCTTAAAATCCTTTTAAACATACAGGTTGAAAACCATTTTCTGTATTTGATAAATCCATTTAATTATTTCCTTCGCAAAACTTATCTAACATGGAAGTGGGAGGCAATGCAATGTGTGTCTCAAAACGCCTAAAGTCTGAGTTAGATATAATGTTCGTAGCAAAATGAATATATGCTTCTATGTTCAACTGATGGATGAAGTTTACTTGTGAAATAATAAGTTTCCTATGTTCTGAAATAGGATTCAGTTACAACCTTGTATTTAAAAGCTAAGCATTCCTTCAGTACTACTGCATAAATTAAATTTGTATATTCAATATGCCTATTTCGAAATACAAATTTAAGGATTTGAACATATTATTTTATAATATGCTTCTTTTCAAGTACAGTAATAGTTCACAAACGTTGCGTGCATAAGTAAGGGAACGTAAATAATGAGCCTGTTAAATTATTTTACTTTTATTTATTTGTTTATTTATTTAAAGAAATTCAGTTAATTTTATTCTACCAGCCAAATTAATAGAAATGTTTACTCACGTAGAATTCGGATCGCTTACCAATTAGTACTACACGTCCTATGAAAAAGCAAAACATTTAAACAGATCAAACTGGCGACAGTCGGTAAAAGTCTTTATGCATAATACAATCGTATTTTTAACATTATACTACATCACTCAGTGTATCAGACTTGGACCTGCATTAAGAGGTTTTGTTTTAATCTAACGATTGATTATGTTTTACATTACTTTGCTTCGTCCCTCATGGAGGAGACCTGGAAGACGCATAGGTTCGTCATCTTTCCGTCAATTACATGACAAACATCCGATCAGGTAACACAAATATTTCATCCGTCCGTCCGTCAAGCGCGTGGCAATCTCTTTAACATTTATTGACGGTAGGATGGAACTATACATTTAACGCCATCATTTCTTTTACCGTTATTCAATAAAAACATGTCACTCTCAGCTGATAAAAATGCGGTGTGTACTGAGTGTCCGTGTTTAAATTATATAATTTATTAGATTACTTATATGTCTACAGCGACGTTAAATACTTTTTACACTAAAATTAAAAAACAGGGCATGTTGTGGAGAAATTTTACATGCATACTTATCCGGCTGTGTTTGTTGGTAACCCTGATCAAACGACGACCGTATAACGTCATTTGTAATAGTAAATCGTCATGTCAGATGTTCAGTGATCGGATGGCGCATGGTCGATTGAATGATGACAATTTTAAGCTAGAGGCACAATAATGTCTCATCGATTCCAACCGTCTGTAACGTGAATATACAAGATGCAACTAATAATTCCATCTGTAAGTCCGTCGGAAGCTTCTTTTTAGACTCCCAAGTTTAAAGGCGCTCTGCGCTGAACATTTCGTAATTGTGTAACTGTATCGAACACTTCTACACTCTCAAAAATTACATTTATTATAATTTCCTAGAAATATGTTTTTTTTAGGTTCAATTATTTTTGTACAAGCACGCATCAAAGTATACATTTAACTATTTTCGCTACTTACCCAAGTGAAAACTATACAAACGAAACGAATTAAATAATTTAGAATGAAAGTAAATGAATTAAGCTATAAAATATCGCATTTGTTACTTCACGTAAATATTACTTTGTTTACAAAAATTCAGATACTCAGCGATGAACAAAAATTAGGTTCATTCAAGATATTTAACTAATAATAATACGTGAAAGTAAATATGTGTAATTCATTACTTTTATACATTTACTTACACTCTAAATTATTTAATTCGTATCGTTTTAATAATTTTTACTTTAGGTAAGTAGCGGAAATAGTCAAATCGTTACTTTGACAAGATCTTACGAGAACTATGGAACCGAAAATACTTTATCTGAGGAAATTACTGCTGACGTAATTTTAAGATTTGGACCGTGTTTAATTCAATTATAAAACTACAAATATTTCTATGCAGAGCAGTCTGAACAGAGACCCTGGACGAAAACACAAACATTTACAAGATGAGCGATTATTTAAAACGTGGTATGTTCATATATTTCCAATAAGTTCAACATAGTTTCTATGTAAGGTTGACGCGTTATACACGAATATGTAGTCAGATTTAATTAACAAATTAAATGATCATCTATTTAAAAAATTGGGCTGGCAGTTGAGTTTTCGTTAAAATCAGACGTTTTCACGCCGCTATTGTTTTGTAGGCCTAATTATAACAACACAACAGCTGCTATATAATGAAATACTAAATTCCGCCTCTGAAAAGTTATCTTCTTCAAAAAAGCGGACATGACCTCGGTATTCATTCAGAACTGACTGTAGTAAGACGTGATGTACTTTATTTTCGAATGACATACTCATAACCATGATTTGACAGTTGAAATATGTGCAATATTAAACGTAACACATTTAATTTTATTAGTATACAAGAAAATGTGTATTTCGCTTTCCTGTACAATTGGGTAAGGTGGACGTGTATGATTTTTAAAAAGTGTCTTTCATATGTTACCATACCTTTTTGCCTTGCATTTCATAGATAAAGAAATTCATTCTCATCATATTAGAATGCTGTGCATTATTTGCTTATGGTTTGTTATGCTTGCATTTTGTTTTCATGAGTTTGTTTGAGCACATGTTGAGTACGTTTTTTTAGAATTCACTGCTACTTAGGTTGTGCTTAACTTTCGTGCAGAAAATTTATATGAAGCACATATTTCGAATTGGTGAGTTGGTGGTGGTGGGCTGATGACAGACGGGCAGCGAATGGACTCGACCGGATATTGTAAAAGTCGCCGACTCTCAGCACATTCCCAACTCAATCCCTTCCTCATGTTGGGTTGCCGCTCATAGCCTGCCCATGGGGCTGGTGCTGGAGAAATGCACTGGTAGGCAATAGCTGCACAATGAAATCGTGAAATCTTTGCTTATGTTGCTTCTTTTAGCTATCGTGACATTACACGGAAAATCAAAGTGACAGTTTTGAAAATGGCAAGCTGCTTCCAGGACTGTACAGGACACTTTAAACTTATATGAAGTGCTTGTAAAGCAAAGAATACAATACTTTTGTACCGTGTACAATTTCTCAAACTTGTCACAAGATCCCAAATTTGAGAGTTTTAGCAAGGCAAGGAGTGGAACGACTTCTAATAATAACTATTTTTACTGTTGCAGGACAAAATATTGTCAAATATGATAAAATGCCGTCGATTCTAAAGTGCAGTAGACCCTATATATTTTGTAGTAGGATTAACAAGACGCTATCGGCATAACTAACAAATCTACGTTTATCAAATTGGGAAAAAAATAACCATTAAAAATAATGTCGTTTACAGACATCTAAAATATAATACATAGTAATATTTTAATTAATTATTTATTTTCTCGCGCTATATTCTGACAACTTATATGTTCCGAGTCTCAAGAAGTTTTTGAAAATGATGCACATATATGTCATGTGATCAAAAGAAATTTGAAGTGCAACAGTTGCTAAGAACAGAGTACTGTTTAAAGGAAACATATAAAACCGAAGACACTGTATTACATACTACGAGCGTATCAAGTTGTTGGAAATTCTGATTGTTTTTACATCATACGTGAAAATATATTTTTTTTATTTCGTTGCTGTGTAACTATAAGCGTATGTAACATTACTAATAACTCTACGAGTGTACCATGTTTGTTTAAATTCTGAGAAATTGCTACTCAGACATACTCGTGAGCAAAATTATTTACGCTGTCGCAATTTATATTGTATAAGACGTCATAAGCTTAATACATAAATTTTGTGTTAACTAGATAATATATAAGTGCAAAGTTTAGTAAAAATTATGTTTTTATAATATCTTGTGTTGTCATAAAATGTTTAAATGGTTGACATTTATAAAATACGAACAGGGGGTGTTACTTTTGAGGATTTTTCCTATCGGTACAAGTTATTAACTAAAGAAGACGCCTACCTTTGTCAAAGTCTTCAGCCATTTAATCTCCTTAGCCAAAACGTGAGCAGCATCATCAGCCCACGTTATGGTCAGCTTTGATGTTCAAAATCTATTCATTAATGTGACTGTAGAAGGATCTCGGTCTATCGTTAAGTACATTCTGACAGCTCAAATAAATTTGCTACACTATAGCACACATGAATTCTGTTTTCTTTTGTTCGCTTGTATGATGCCTAGCACTGCTTAAGGAATTTCCAGCAAGATACCACATCAAATATTACGATTATTAAAAAATTCGATAAATACTGCAATTCGAAGGCAAATAAAGATACACTAGTTCAGCGGAATTAAGTATTCCTATTTGTAGGGGAAGCAATATTGTACTATCCTCGGGCTTTTTCAGCCGCCTTTTAGACAGCAACAATTTACTATTTTTAAAGGAATTGTTATAAGTATCTATAGAGACCTAGTTAACGTATTAACATGCATCGGCAAAACTGTTCACTTTACCGTGAACCGCCTTATATGTGCCACACGGTACGTTAAGCATTTTATAAACACAAATTTTTACTAATGTCTTTGGAATTCCTTCAGTACCTAGCAATTATTTTAAAAACTATATAAACATAGTTGTTTTATTTAAAATAATTTCATAGTACTAATGTAATATTATCATTGAAATTTTTTAAAAAGTTACATTTCCACAAGTTTAAACTTACTATGTGGCACCTTCTGCATAACACCGAAAGAGTAGAGTCGAGAGAATTAATGTAAGCATTTGAGGATGATGTTATGTTAGTGTGTGGCAGCAGCAGCAGGGAAGTACACGTGCAGGGAAACACGAGTGCTACTAGAAACCAGCCAATCAGTTCTACGTGTCTTGCAAGTATTATCACCGAGTTAACGTAATGAAACCAGAATATTATGTTTGATGTTTATGAATTGGTACTAGTGATTGTTTCCGAAGAGAATTGCTCAATTTGCAACGAACCATTTAATCTTAGCTGACCTTTACAGCCGGAAATTATTGTCGTTTTGTTGCTGAAGGTTTCATATGAGATATACGAGCATTTTCACAGAAAGACAAAAAGAAATCAGAACACACGCCTCCTATTTATCAGAGAACACAATACAAAGTCATAACTGATAATCAACTATACGGATGTTCTGTAGTAATACTGATATGCATGAGTCTACAGTATATAAGAAATAACAGAGCTGCTGCCAACACAGAAGACACGCAAGAATCAATATGTTGGCTACTAAGATCTGTGTGTTGCTCATGATCTGCTGTGCTGTATCTACAGTCCACAGCTATCGTTATTACGATTCAAGAGCGCCCCAACTAATGCCTCGTGCACCAAGCTGTAAGTACCAGATTTCACAGTTTGTTAAGGCACAAACAAGGATTTTCCAAAACTTTCAACGTTTTCTGTAGTACTTATAGAAGCTTATGCCCTGTTGTTAACAGTATATTTTAATGTATTTTTGTATAATATTTTCCATGCATTCTCTTTAAATATATGAATTTTGTAAAATAGAAACGATGTAAAAAATTGTGTGAGACTGTAAAGAATACATCATATGTTTAGTTTGTTTAAAGATAAAAATACATCAATGTAAGCTATGAATTTTTTCTGTTGTCAAGAAATTACAATCAAAGGCTTACCTTATTCTTTTGGAAAAACTACCGAAACAATTTGAAAATAAATGCTTGTTTTTTTTTTTTTTTTAAATTTAATTACCATTAAAGACATACTTTCTATTAACCAAAATCTACTTATCTTGCCATGTAAGTTGCAAAGATTACAAGCACAATCCATGCATAAAGTCGTTAAAAATAAAGTGTTTTTATAATGTTGTTGATGTGTCTATTTTTTCAGTTGTCACTAAAGTTTATATGGGTGAAGTTTTGCAGTAAATAATAGTAAATGACAACGAATATGTAAAGAATAAATTATCAAATCATGTCACATTGAATCTGCATGTTTCTACTACCAACAGTGCATATATTCAGTCGCTACCATTCAGCTATAAAAGTAATTTTGAAAAACAACTCTTAATAAAGACGTTCAAAGTCATTCTCTCAGCGTATTAAGAATTGCTGAACAATTGTAGTGAAGGGATACTAAGGCCCTTCATGTAGTGTTTGCGGTTTTACAAATAAATCAGGATGCAGAGACGGTGTTATACGTTTAACACGGTTACACTGCACAGCTTAAGTTGACTTTTTAGAATACATACGGCTTATAGTTTGCTACTTGTCATTCAGGATAAAGTCAGCACTAACGATTTAACCTTGAAAAAAAATCACTAGCTAACATAAACAATAGTTACCTTACATCTTGTATGGTTGGCAGCGATTTGGCGAATACGGTTACGTGTTTTTTCCCATTTAAATACAACAATACTAAATTACATCAACTTAAATAGGTATATTTATGATTTACATAATTAATAAACTTTAGTTTAACTATACAGGTTCTTATCGATTGCACAATTTATCTTCCACGCGCAAACTTCAAGTTAAGTGTCCGAAGGGGTTAGACATTTCCCGTCGGTACTTGTGTTATCTATGAAGTAGCTTACTTAATATAATCCCTATTTTCTCGTTAGCTGATTCCCATCACTGAAAATTTGTAAACATTTTCATCCGCACCTTTTCGTGCTGTCAATGCTGATATATTCACTGAATCAAAAGTTATCAAGAGAAAACAGATCAATTTGAGGTAGAAGTGATCAATCACACTCAAAGAAGAAAATCTTATTTCTATTAGCAAATATCTCTAACTTAACTAAGTAGAATAAAATATTTTTTATTTTAGACAGTTTTAATGTTTACAAAACAATACTCTAACTTCGTTGTTATATATATATATATATATATATATATATATATATACACATACATATATATACATATATATACACACACACACTCACACACACATTCGTGCATGGATTTTGGTCAATAAATTTAATTTTGCAGTTATTAACAGTGATTTTTCACAGAAGTTATACAACTGATAAAATTTTACGATGTGGTGGAATAATGTGTTAACGCAAACATGCATCGTCAATTTCTGAAATTAAATAGTACATGATGTCCCTAAAGAAGAAATACGAGTCCTCAAAAGTTGTTCTTGATGGTGATAACTAAACACCAAACTGATTTAGAAGTAATTACTGATTTTCCTACCTTGAAATGATTTAAATTTAGTGAATGTGATATGATAATTGTTACAGCGACGGACTTTGAGATTCTCATCAAATTTCCAAAACCTTAGGGTATATGTCAGACAAATTTTAACGAAACATGTACACATAATTTTTTCGTTCTCAAAGACTGCAATTATGTAAAAATGTGAGAACTAGTAATTTAATATTTTTAATTTAAGAAAAATATTTAATACGAAAGAACTTTTACTAAAAAAATGTTATTTATTTAATTTTTTAAACTCGAATATTTAAAACATAACTTTAACAAAATACGCCGAAAAAATTCTTATATTTTCAAACAAATCTCAGTTACAAAACCGGTACAAAACATAATTTACGTGAGCACAAATTTAATTCATGTAATGGCTTGCGAAAGTCACTAAAAAAGTAATGCGTAACCTCATTTTAAAAACTCCCAGCTAGTTACAACAAAATTTAGCATAAAAAATTAGACACTATTGATATTACTAATGGCCACTTAACAGCAAATATATAAATAAAGAATTTTAAGGTAGAATTTTATTTTCTAGTTTTGTACACCTTCTGATTGTTTGTGGTTTTTTTTTTTTTTTTTTTTTTCGTATAATAGTTTATACAGTAACCGTTTCTATTTCGATACGTATATCTTTCTTGCACAAAGAAAACATTGTGCAAGTTACTTTAAATCAATTCATTTAAATGAGCATGTTCTTCACTTACACCTTAATTCATTCGGAATACTGACAATTGTTTTCTGTATTCATTACAGAAACGCTTAAGGACTCTGCCTAACTCAGAGCTCCGGCGGCAGCAAGGATAGGTCGTTACAGGTTAAATTATATTTCTAAATATCTCAGTCACTTTCAAACCTACATATATGCCACCACTGACTTTTTTGTTCAGTACGATACGGCCCACACTGCTACGGAATCTTTTAGCTAGTTACATCAATGTCCTGAAAACTATGAGCAAATAAGTGTTTTCATGCCGATTAAACACTCGAAACCCCGTACTCATAAAATTATTTTCACATTTTCGTTTACGTAGCAGTATTCTCCTCTTATCAATGCAGAAAATGGTTTTTATCCGAAAGCGATATCTCAAAGGGTGACTGAGCTACACGGAATTTAGTTTAACATGTAAAACCCTATCCTTGCTCCCGCCGCGCTCCGAGGTAGGCAGAAGCCTTAAGAAAAATATCTTGATGCAACAGAAGCCGATTCTGTACTGCATTTGTAGTTAACTACACCTTTACTATGATGAGAAGAATTTAAAAAAAATCAGCTTACTTTATTAATTTGAAGATTACTTGTGTCAATTAAAATATTTTGGATCACAGCCGTATAAAATAAAATTTTCAGCTGTTTTTTTTTTAATTTGTACATAAAATTGTGAGTAAATTAATATTGTTGTTTTTTTTAGTATGTTGAAATTTATTTAAAAAATTATTAGTGACTTATGGAACTGTCCTAAATTCATAGTGTTCAAATTTAAATGTCCTTTACTTGTAAAACAATGATTAGTTTAATTTATTTAGGTGTTAAAATGATGCCAACGTAGAAGCGTTCGTAGAAAAATGCCAAGATCGTGTTCCATTATTACGAATGTTTGTTGCAGGCTGTACGGAACCCGTAGATAAAGGGACTGGTACATCAGGTGGGGCAATTAAATGGTTCTTCGACATATATACCGGCGAATGCAAGAGATTCCTATACAATGCACCAGGAGGCAACTGCAACCGATTCGATAGCAAGAAATAGTGTATCCTAATTTGTTTGCAGAAGTAGTTTCTGTAAAGGAAGGGGAAGCGCCGAGAAAATAAAATATTAAACCTATGTCGCTGTGTAACAGTAAATATTATACCTCTCCAGGCGCCCATGTAATGATAAATCTATAAAAAAAATTAATTAAAAACTGTTGTTGGTTGTACTGATATTATTACTCTTGTTGTTGGTAGTGAATTTAAATTATTACTACACGAACGAGTGTGAAGTTTGGTATCGCAACCAAAAAGGTGTGCAAAGAAGGGTAAAAGTTTGCAATTTTAATTTCAAGGTTTATATTTTGCAAAGGTGGATAGCTAAATAACGTTGTCAGTTACGATATTTAGCACAATAACGAATACATTTGTAATTTAATTATGTTATGCACTATTTAAATAGTTAAAATTTAAAGTTAACGCAATAATTTTCCAAACGTTTAAAATAATTTATTGCTACAGAAACCAAGGTGGGCATTTTTACTTTTACCATGAATAACTTTTATCGAATAACGGAAATCGTACGCGTTATAACAACAACTTTGCAGATTGTTTGTTTGCTAGAAATTACATCATAGTGTTTATTTAAACAATTACAATTGTTGTAATGTATAAGTGAATGCAAAGAAGTATGTGATAATTGACTTACATAGATAGTTATTGCAGTATATCGTCGCTCTTTCATCGGAATGTTGCGTTGAAACATGTTCTTAATCAGGCCACTCACACT
Source organism: Medauroidea extradentata (assembly GCA_003012365.1). NCBI lineage: Eukaryota > Metazoa > Arthropoda > Insecta > Phasmatodea > Phasmatidae > Medauroidea > Medauroidea extradentata. Next base: position 15,568 of record PNEQ01113435.1, read on the forward strand.
TGCTTACAATCTTAGAGAATTACGATAGAATAACGAATGGAATGTCGTCATTGGTTGGGTATTGTAAACGAGTGTTATCATAGATCGTCTGCAATCGGAACATTGCGACAAATGTCATTCGTAATAAGGTCTCAGAAGTGGACATTCACTGGTGGCTGTTGATGTGTGGAGCCTCATACACCAACGTTATCACTACCAATCAGGTCTTGCGGACAAGCGACCGATTATTTTTTATTATCGTGGATCTACCAGTCATTGTGGTAATATATTTTGTGTTAAAGAACTCGCATCAGGTACGACAGGACAGGGAATGTAAACTGTTGACGGCTTACGAGCTCCGTATTACACTGTTTCCTTCCTTATCTCCGTAGCAGATGCCTCTCTTGGAATGTCTACAATAAATTTGTTCACTCCAGCGATAACAAAACGATATAGGTTTGCGATGCTACTATACTCGTAAAATACGAGGACTAGGTTTTTTAGTAGTAATACTTATTTTTGAGAATAAGTAAGAAATAACTGCAAGGAAAATCAAATTTCATGTACACGTGCTTTAACACGTTTGAACTTAATATGATTTGTACTTCAACTGGGAGCGCTAGACACCTAATTTTATTGAACGATTTTTCGCAACATCTTATGTTAAAAACATTTTCAGAAAATGTGGCAATGTTGATGCATGAAAGATATTTGCGTTGAATTTTGGAAATTACAATAGTGCTCTATGTTCAGATTATATTGGACTTGTAACAATTATTGAATGTTAACGTGTACATCCCATGCAATGATTCTACATGGCATATTAATTAAATATCCCATTATTATTTATATCGGTCAGTTTATCAAGCATTTAAATCCTTTGTCTTGTCGAAAAGAAAATGTTTATAATAGAACTTGAATAAATGTTGTTGCCAAAAAACTTAAAAATGCAAGTAATTTTCAAACGCTGACCTTTAAACTCAATTTGCAAACAGTTTAAAACAGATAAAATGAGTACGTTAATTTATTCTATCTCTGCTAACGATTTGTGTTAACAAGTAATTAAAATTCAGTGCAAGACAATTTGTGCAAAATTGGTTTTACAAACATATTTTTTATTTATACTTCAAAACAAATTACATGATCTGAAAAGCAATAATTTGTACACCATGGGTGTAGCGGAATCTTAAAATTCTTAAAAATACTTTAAGCCTTCAAGCATGAAATGCTCAACCAAAACAACAAAAAAAAAACTAAGTATGTTATGACAGCCATGCATCGGAATAAGATTAGACTGTGACCGGTGTTCCTGGAACAGTGCATATGACATAGAATGGCGGCCGTCTTATGCTAGGTTGAGAGTTTCCATTATGTACAGAATCGATTATGGCGCGGGAAATGTTATTTTTATTTCACTTGTGTTCGCAACATTTTCGAAGTGCTTAAAGCGTGGTTTTACCTTAATTTTTGGGATGCAAAAAGTAAAACTGTCAAAAAAATATTTTACATCGTATGGTTTTTAAATTTTAATTTGCCTATGGTCTAAATGAGCAGTTTTAAAAATGATTTGGTTTTTTTTATTAAAACTACAGGATTAATACAAATGAAATATAACATTTCAAAAAATTATAAAGACTCAACGGTACAGTATTGGATTCAAAGCTTGTACTGTTCGTAGAGAATCTCTGAAAGTTTTTTTCAAGGATTATAGGGACTCCATATTTGATCTTCTCGTCACACGGCATATGCCGAGACAATATGCATACTCTTCACACACTCTGCGCAAAATGTAAGTAATGATGAATTCTACCGCAGCTATGATTCGCTGCTTTAGTTCTAACATGGATTGTGGTAGAGGCGGGACAAACACCTTGTCTTTGACATAATCTCACAATATAAAATCACAAAAGGTCAAGTCTGAGGATCGTGGTGGCCAACTACACCACACGTCATCATCAGCACCTGCACGGCCGACCAATCGTCTAGGTAGATGTGTGTTGAGTTGTTCTCGTACAGCCAGGTGAAAGTGTGAAGGGGCACCATCTTGTTAAAAGATGAAGTCGTCGGAATATTCTTGCAATTGAGGCAGCAGCCACAAAGAAAGCATGTCAAGGTAGGTAATCCCTGTGACGGTCTTCTCCATGAAAAAGAACGGGCTACAAATATTCTCCCTCGAAATTGCGCAAAAGACATTTACCTTTGTCGAATATCGTTCATGTTCGATGGTGACATTGGGGTGTTGTGTTCCCCAAACCAGAACATTGTGTCGATTAATTTTACCGTTAGTAGGAAATGTTGGTTCGTCGCTAAAAATCAACCACTTTGACAGGTTTTCTTCACTGTTCTTTCTTGCCAGCATCTCGGTGCAATAGTCCGATCGTCCTGCGTAATAATCATTGACAGTTGGTGCCTTGACCTGTTGCAATCTGTATCGTTTCAAATGCAAGGATTTACACAAGAGTTTAGAAATTGTTGTCTGTGGGATGTGCAGCTCACGACTTGCTCGACGGGTTGATGTTTGTGGGCTTCGCTGGAATGTTGTTAGAACACGAACAGCATGCACTGGCACAGGAGGGCGACCAGGACTTCTACCTCTGAAAATGCAGCCGTTTTATTCAAAGTGTTCGTACACGGTTAAAAAATTTGCACATTTACATGGAAAGTCTTGTAAACAAATATCAGAACATTGTCTATCAGGTAATAAACGTGAGATGTCAGAAACCTTTTAAAGCGGTTACAAATGTTGTGATCAATTTTAGGAATAATTAAAATAATTGTCAATGAGCACGTTTTTCGATTTGAAACAGAGTAAATCTAAGAGACCTGTCACATTTTACTAAACATTTCACACTTTTACAAAAATAATTCTAGGAGACTAGTTTCCAAAATTTTTTTTAAAAATTACAAACAATTGTAAACTGAACTATATATCATCTGTAAGTACATAAAATTTGTTTACAGATTTACAGAAATGTTTGTAAATATACAATGAAATTTTTAAAAGTACAAGTTTTTTTTTATTTTAAAAACTTTTTTTGTAGTTGTTAAAAAACGTTTTTGTGAAAGTACAATTTTTTTTACTGTGTACCAAGTTGATATGGATACTATGGTGGGAAGCTTCTGGTGCAAGTGCGTGCGAAATGCGCGTTGTACAGCAGAAACTGACTCTGTTTTTGCTAACTACGGGACACAGCAGCTCTTGTTGTGCTGTATTTGCCATTTATACACTTGCGTTGTCTGGCTGCGGCAGCCTGCAACGTCAGAATTGAGAACATATGTAAAAAAACTTCCACAGATACTGTACTGATAAGAAACGGTTTGACACAAATATGTTGTACCGTTTCGTTTTTATTATGTTTTTATAAATGGCGTTTACGTGTGCGAACTTTTCTGCGTCTGTCTGCAACTTAAACAGAAACCTAGAAATTGCAGTGTAGTGTAATATAAAAGTGCCCGGCTATTAACAGGCGAGGAAAAAGTATGTTAAAGATGTTTAACGTGAATCCAAGGTAACCTCATACATTCCATATGTGGTCGGCTAGCGAAACTCAGTAGG